>JANTPZ010021459.1:0-14650 GCA_025593235.1 Vachellia pachyceras | reverse complement strand
AAAAAAGAGAGACTGTTGTCTTTATCAGTCAGAAAGAAAACAAGCACCAACATTTGCTGAGAGCTTGACATAATAATTGAACAAAATATGGACAAGGAACTGCAGAAGGTTCAGAGAAATTAATTACCCATCACTAAGGTCTTAATCAAATGCTTACAGTCATTAACTTCCTTAGAATGTTCTACAGGAACCTGCAAATTCAAAACGGCCTGCAAAGAAATCATAAATAAGTCAAGGCATGAAAATTCAAAATTACAGCAAAACAAGTAGTGATTTACCAACTCTGATTATAATAATAAATCAACAATGATACTGATGACAGCTTGTACTACTACTCAAAGTGATGAGACCCAGGATCTATGTACTCACCAATCTCTCCTACTCTCTCTATTAAGCAAGCATCTCAATTAATGGATGAGAATAAAAGCCAAAAGAAAGGAGAATCTCCAATCTCGAGATAAATTCTGATTCATTCAATTCATGGATGCCTTTGCTTACATATGGCTGGAATATTTATAGAATCATAATTAGAACTACCACTCCTAAATTTATGGACATGAACTCCCACTAACTAAACAACTAACTCCCCACTCACTCACTAACAACATGTTAATGCTCCTATTTCCTTGCTAACAGACTCCACAAACTGACCCACTACATAATTAATTGATAATAATAAATTATTAAACAAAGACTTAGTCAACAACTGGTTCCTACTCCTGTGCAGATCTGTTTAGAATCCTATCACAAAGACATGAAATATAGTACCAAAACAAATTGATAATTCTTTATGCTGCATTTATAGCCTTATTAAGAAGCAACAACATATTGATTTCCTTCTTATCAAATGGAAAATCATTCTCATCAATTCAACAACATAGATAACACATATAAAATTGTATTAACAATTATTTGTTTAACAGAGAACATCTGATTTACATTAAAATCAGGGGACAATAGTTAGAAGAGGCCCAAATTTTTAAGCTGAAAATGACATTAGTTTTTATTCACTTGTATTTCTCCCTTGCATGCATACATATTATATGATGTACTTTATCATTCACAATCCATGAAATATACATTTTCTCTCAAAATGCATCATTACCACACTGGCTTAACAAGCACAAAATCCTCCTATTTTGTTTATATAATTCAGTTTTCTTTCAACTTAAAACTTCATAATAAAGTAAAATTGTCTTCGATCGCAAAATTAATTATGACTGTACCAATATATCCTCAAAATATTCTCACAGAAGTATCCCGCTAACCTGCACAGGCAATTCGAGTTTTGACCTCAGAGTAGCACGATCCTTTCCTTCCTCACCCTCATCCAAAAGCTATTAGCAGAAGCACACATGATATTGCCAAAAAAGTTAAAAAGTATAGCAAGAAACAGGAGGCATTACAAGCCCAATTAAAGTTACGAATAAAAAAAGCCCATGATCAATAAAAGGAACATCAATGAATTGTTAAGATGACAAGCTTAGCAACCAACTTCATGTTGATGACCGAGCAATGAAGACACATTTGGACGTTCAAACAAAGACATATATACCACATATAATTCCCATAAAAAGATTGAAGCCATGAGTGCAAAGAAATGGATACAGGTGTAGATATAATGAATTCAAGGTTGGCTATAAATCATAACTCTCTTCTACAGTAGATTTGCTTATTCAATCTTGTAACATTGATTATCCAATTTATTTTGCACTAAATGATGTATTTACAGCAGAGAAGCATAACTACCTGGGGTATTGTACGCTTGAAAGTACTGAATTTCCCAACAAAAGCATCTAGAATACGACCCTGTAGAAAGAACATAATGCAAGTCATTCTCAAAAAGTTATGAAGTCCAAAGAAACTACCAAACTGTACAAATGCAGCACAAATTGTTTAGCAGACCAACAGAACCCGTGCTTCATCCATAGACTGTTGATCAACACCTTTCTCAAAAATTGGCTCCACCTAGATCCAAAGAAAAGTATAACATGAGAAAACTTGTTAATGGATCAACAAACAACTTCTACCCTCTTCATTTGGGAGAATGGAAAGGGATAGGAAACCTCTCTTGATGAGAAAGGAAAAGACTACAGGAGACAAAACACATTGTTAACTGAAAAGAAAACAGTAAGAACTAAAACAAATTGCATAAAAAATTTAAATCATGTAAAAAGAAGCAAAAAGAAAAACATACAAGACATCTTGAGAAAAATAAACAGAGAAGAGTTCTCTTTTGGCATCCCAAAGAATAAATGTATGCAATGTAAAATAATAAATCTAATGCGCTTTTCATAACCAAATAAGTGTATTTTTTAATCTATTACTTACCATTTAAATTTAAACGAGTTAAAGAGTGACCTTGAAATCAAAGGGTTTTCACGAGGAAGACAGAACAAAAAATACATGCATTGCAAGTTCAACAAGAGACAAATTAGAAGCTATTTAAAGGCAGAACTTGGAGATTCTAATGCCAAAAGTGGCAAAGAGAATTCTAATGCCCCCTTTTCGCATAATGTAAAACCACTTAAAGGATTTACAATTGGAGTATGTATTAGGATATGTCATCAGTGTAAATAGTATAAAATCAGATATCATTCAATTAGGATATTAATGTGTCATTATGAGCCATTAATGCCTAGTCTCCTACTATTGTAAATATACTGCTTTCCTAATTGTGAATAAATAAGAAATTCATTTCACATTATTCTCTGGCTTAACATGGCATCAGAGCATCCATAATCTGTCTAAGTTCTCAATTTTATTCCTTAGTATATTTAGTCCAATGTCCATAATTAGCACCTCCATGTGGACGTGCCCTAGCACCTTTATCCTTTAAGGATTTGTTAAGCACGTGCCTAACCAATAGACTTAGTAGGTTTTGATTGGTGCAACCCATATTTGTGATCGTCTTCTGACCTGCGTGTAGACCCAATGCACCACCACAGTCTCCAACGCAATCCTCTCGCACCGGCGTGTGAAAGCCCTTCGACTTTGTGCTCTTGTGTCTGCGTCCCTTCTCCAACCTAATTCTAGTGGTCTTGTGCTCTGTCATCGTGTTTCCATATCTAGGCTAAGTATTTTTTTGAGACTCCATTGCATTCTCTTCTTCCTCCTTTTCTTATTTGTTTCTGCTGCTATCCATTGTTGTAGGCTATTGTCTGTATCATACAATGGCTTGTGAGATTCTCAAATGCTAGGCGTGTTGAATTATTAAGCCCCAATATGTGGCTGTTTCGGTTTCGTGCCCCTGAAGTGGCTGCTACTTTTTTGCTACATTTGTTTTGGATTGAAGGATTGTTGGTCAAATGTTCGTGGTATGACATATGGACTAGCTTTGCTGGTTTGAGTATTGGGTATGGGTCGCTCAAACTTGTCTTAAAGTATTTTGTACATGACAGTATCTATGTATTGTTTGATGATATGGTTATATTTTTGCTATGGAGTATGTATAGTTCTTTAAGTACTGTGTGATGCAGGTGAATACACCTTTTTGTGGTCTTGGAGGTAATACTAATATATGCCTTGTGACTTCCTTTAATAAATGGATCATAGATTCTGATGCTACTGATCACCTGATAAGTAACCATAATGTCTTCTCCATTTATAACTCACATGCCAACCTATCAAATATTACCATTGCTAATGGTTCTGATTCACATGTCCTGACCTGGCCTTTAATCTTCTTTCTCCTAGTGAGCTTACTTGTACCTTGAACTGTTGTGTCTCACTTTTCCCTAATTATTGCGTGATTCAAAATCTCATGACAAAGATTATTGGTAGGAGCTATGAATCTAGCGGCCATTATTTCCTTGATAAGAGAGCTACATTACCCTTTGAGTTGGTTCATTCCGACGTTTGGAGTCCGTGCCCTATTGAATCAAAACCCGGTTCATGTACTTTGTTATCTTTGTTAAAAACTATTCATAGGTCACTTGGTTATATCTCATGAAGAATCATTCTAAGTTATTCTCCCATTTTCATGCCTTCATTGATGAAACTAAAAGTCAGTTTAAGGCTCCTGTCATATTTTACAAAACAATAATGCTAAAGAATATCTTTCTTAATCTTTGCAATCCTATATGGTCCAACATGGTATCCTTCATCAAACCTCGTGTGCGGCTTAGAATGGTGTTGTTGAACGAAAAATCGACACTTACTAGAAGTGGCACGAGCCCTTATGCTTCAAATGAAGGTTCCTAAGCTGTTTTGGGCGGATGCAGTTTGAATTGCTGGTTCACTCATTAATCGTATGCCTTCTTCAATCCTTGATGTCAACATTCCATATACTACTCTCTTTCCTTCCAAGTTTGTGTTCCCCATTGATTTGAAAACTTGCATGTGTTTGCTTTGTTCGAGATGTTCAGCCTCAAGTTACCAAATTAGATGCTAAGTCTCTAAAATGAGTTTTCCTTAGGCATGCTCAGCTAAGGGTATCGATGGCTTTTCCTACTCTTAATAGGTACTTTGCCTGCCAATGTCACTTTTCATGAGTCATTCCATATGCACCTTTTCCACCTGGGGAGGATGATGACTTCTTAGTTTACTAGGTCATTCAATCTGCTTCGGCTCAGGCACCTCCGTTGGTTCATGCATCTGCTCGACCTAGATTTGCACTATTTTACACTAGACAAACCAAGGGCAATATTGATGACCGCCCATATCCAGACCCTTCATTATCGGCTTCATCATCGGATCTTGCTTTGGGTGACCTTGGTCTTGAGTCCTATTTTGATCCAGTCACTGAATCTGAGATACCTCCATTATCTGCTTCATTATTGGATCCTGCCTTGAGTGCTTCCGATCTTGTGTATCATCCCGATCTAGTTATTGACTCTAAGACACCTCTAAGTTCTAAGCCTAACTCTTCTGGTCCTACCCCTATTATTAACTTTGAGCTACCTTCAATTCCTATGAATCACCTCTCTTGATTTGCCCATTGCCCTTCATTAAAGTAAATGCACTTGTGCATCTCCATATCCTATTTCGAACTTTGTCTCTTATGACCATCTATCTCTCACTTCTAGTGCCTTTTTTGCTTCCATAGATTCTATTACCCTACCTAAAACTCTTCATGAAGCCTTGACTCACCCGAGTTGGCCTGCTAGGATGGAAGAAGAGACGACTTCCCCTAATCAGGAAAGTACTTAGAACTTAGTGGATTTAAGTGCTAGGAAGAAGACCATTGGGTGTAAGTGGGTATTTACCATCAAAACAAAGGCCAATGGGTACTCTTGAATGGCTTAAGGCTCGCCTTGTTGATAGGGATAAACTTGAACTTATGGGGTTGATTATTCTGAAACCTTTTATCCTATGGGCAAGTTATCCTTTGTTCACCTTTTTACCTATGGCGGCTATGTATGGTTGGGAACTTCGTCAATTGGATATCAAAAATGCATTTATGCATGCTCTTCATGAAGAAGTCTATTTGATGCAATTGCTAGAATTCATTGCTCAGGGGGAGCATGGAAAAGTATGTCGTCTAAGAAAATCCTAATACAATTTAAAGCAAAGTCATCGTGCTTGGTTTGATAGCTTTAACACTATGGTTTAGAAGTTTGGCATGAGTTAAATGTGACAATTTTGTTTTCTATTAGAGAACACATGCTAACATAATTCTCCTAGTTGTGTATGTCAATTACATTGTGATTACATGCAGCAATGCCACAGGGATTTTGTCTTGCAAATATTTAGAATAAGTCTAAATCCTGGATCTTTGGGATTTGAAATTCTCAAAAAAAACCATAGAAGCTTCTATTTATTTAGATACTTATCAACAAAAAGCATGGCGTAGAAGTCACACATTGTGAACCCTAGTAAGTATGGTGTACACACTCAAAAATACACCGTTCAACATCAATTACTCCAGCAATCCACATCATTGTTCATGCCAGTCATCATAGACCCTACTTCTATGGCTATCTATTTCTAAGAAAAGGGGGAACAATCCAAATATTGCGGTTCCATGGAAGGCGGAACAATTCCATTATTATATGAAAGGAAGCCGTATCCATGTATTCTGATGGAATTTCACATCCCCAATGAGCATAAGACAAAGGATTTATTGATACAAGTTCCATTTACACTTCCAAAGCATTGATTTTCATATATCAAACAAAGCATAAGACATAGCACTTCATTGCATATAAAAACCATATGATTCTTTACAACTTTTCACTAGAAAATAGGAAATTAAAAAGATAAACAAAGAATAAAGTCAAATACATTATAAAGAATGGATCATAGCTACGCACCAAATTCAGCATCAAGCGAGCACATGTGGTGTGAATACTTAGTGATAGCGAAGCATCATGCATATTACTTGAGAACAAGTAAATAATCCGTGACAACTGTGGCCATATAAAATAAGAGTCAGAGAAGATCAGGTGAAAACTAAGAATGGACAGCATGCCTTACATGGGCAAACCAAGAACAACTACAGTAGCTATTAACACTTAATGCTTTGGGAACAAGTTAGAAATTGATACAGAAAGATACAACAAAACATCATTTTGGGTCACAAAACAATGAGCCCTTATTCTATCTAAGAAGAATAATAAATCCTATCTTTATGCTGGACTTACTGTTGCAACATGATTCTTGAACCATTAGCAACCAGTAACAAGAATTCACATCACTTTTTATGCAACAGAAGCATATCCTCATATATCAAGGAAATTCAAGCATATTATCAAAGCCTTGATGATCAAATAAGGTCATTGAATATATCAGTCAATGGTAACTATTGAAATATGAGAGGAAAATGTTCTCACTTCATGCATATTATAGATGAGCATCATACATTATATAGCATATTGATTATCCTATTAAGGGAAGGATAATTAATCTTATTACAATCAATCATAAATGCCTAGAATCAGGGAATACAAACTGAATAAAAATAAACAGCACTGATCATGGCAACATTATTGGAAACGGGCAAATTTGAATACTAACACTCTCCCTCAAGCTGGCGAATCCCAGCTTGCTTCGAAGTCCTTCAAATTTGACTCGAGCAAGGGGCTTGGTCATGATGTCTACAATTTGGTATGCTGACCTTACATAATCTAATTTAATGATGCCATCTTCGACTTTCTCTCTGATGAAGTGCCTATCAATTTCAACATGTTTCGTTTAATCATGGTAGACTGGGTTCTTGGTCATCTCTAACCTTGCTTTGTTGTTGCACCAGAGGTCCAGGGGGCCTTCGTATAGAATTCTAAGTTCCTTTGAAAGTCTGATGAGCCATATTCCTTCACATACCCCAAGAGCTCCAACTCTCAATTCAGCTTCAGCACTACTTCTAGATACCACCGTCTGTTTCTTGCTCCGCCAGGTGACAAGATTACCCCAAACTTATGTGCAATAACCTGTTATTGATCTTCGATTATCCCAGTCATATGTTCTTCCTGAGGCTAGTGCATGAATTGACCCACTACTCCAACCGCACAGCTGATATCTAGCCCCGTGTGAGTTAAGTATATCAACTTGCCTACCAATCTTCTATACCTCTCAGAATCTACAAGAACTCTTGTTTTGACTTTAAGGTTGCACGAGTCTTCCATTGGAGTTTCATCTGGTTTCACTCATAGCATCCCTATTTCTTGGAGTAAGTCAGCGTATACTTACGTTGTGACATGTCGATCCCTTTCCTAGTCCTTGCTACTTCCATGCCAAGGAAGTACCTCATTTGTCCTAGGTCCTTGACTTGAAACTCTTTTACTACGACATTCTTGAGTTGGGTAATAGATGACTCATCATTCCCAGTAATGACTATATCATCCACATACACAATTAGAATAGTTATTCTTCAATCATCATGCTTGACGAAAAGTGTATGAGCTGCCTGCCCTTGTGCATAGCCAAATTTCTTGACTGTTTTAGCAAACCTATCAAACCACGCCAGTGAGGATTGTTTCAGGCCGTATAGAGATTTGTTGAGTTTGCATACAGAATTCTACAGAGCTATTACTACATCTGGGACTTCCATGTACACTTCCTCCTCTAGATCTCCATTCAGGAAAACATTCTTGACATCCAACTGATGTAGTGACTAATCGAGATTGGCAGCTATAGATAAAAGGACTTTGATGGTGTTTAACTTTGCTACTGGTGCAAATGTCTCCTGATAATCAATTCCTAGTGTTTGGGTGTACCCCCTTACAACTAGCATTGCTTTGTATTTGTTTATGCTTCCATCTGAGTTGAATTTTGGAGTGAAGATCCATCTGCATCCTACTGGTTTCTTGCCCCAAGGAAGGGTGGTGATCTCCCATGTTTTGTTCTCCTTTAGGGCCCTCAATTCTTCTTCCGCTGCTTGTTTCCAGTTAGGGTTGGCCATGACCTATTGGAATGTACCTGGTACTTTGATCTGTGCACTATTCACCATAAAACTCTGCATTCTGGCAGCTAAATTGCCATGAGACAAATCTTTGAATGGGATGATGAGTACAAGATCTTACCCCCTTTCTGAGTGCAATAAGCCAGCCCAATTCCTCAAAATCTGACGCCGAGTTAGAGTCATGGTGTAGCCTTAGAATGTTCGGAACTCTATCGTTGCTTTCTTCCTCTTGATCCTCTAACATCATCCCATCAGGACTAAGTTGTCCAGCTACCCCAGTATCAATCTCAGCATTGGTTTCCACAGTTTGGGTTGTGTTTGGAAAGGTTGGGGTTGCTGGTTCAAGTTCAGGTTGGTTTGTTGGTATTGGTATATCTGGGATCTCAAGTTCAATAGGATTTTCAGGCTAGTTTATTGGTACGTCTGGGTTTTCAGGTTTCCAAATTAGCCATTCCACACCATTGTTCTCCCCCTGAATGGGTAATTTAGGGAAGTAGGCATCATCCTCATAGAAAACTGTATCTTTGGATACTGTCATTTTCGAGTAGTAGGACAATAGCACTTGTAGCCCTTTTGTGTAGTAGAGTATCCCAAGAAGATACATTTACAGCCCTGGCGCTTAGTTTTCCCCCATGATGGTTATACACAAATACTACACATCCAAACACTTTCTGAGGTATAGTAGATATGTTAGGAGAGGTTAGATATGTTTCAAGGAGGCATTGAATGGAGTGCTAAAGTTAAGAATTTTGGAAGGCATTCGATTGATGAGATAAGCAGCAGTTAACACAGCATCCCCCCAAAACACATTTGGAACATTTCATTCCATCATAAGGGCTCGAGTTACTTCCAAAAGGTGCTTATTTTTTTTAGCAACTCCATTTTGTTAAGGTATGTATACACAGGAGGTTTGATGGTGAATTCCTTGCTGATCAAGAAATTCTCTGAAGGGTCGACTCAAGTATTCTTTGGCACTGTCACTCCTTCACACTTTGATGGAGGTGTGGAATTGGGTGTGGACAAAGGAGTGAAAATTTTTGAATATTTGGAGCACTTCAGGTTTTTCTCTCATCAAGTATACCCAGGTAATTCGAGTATGATCATCAATGAATGTGACAAACCACCTTTCTTTGTTTAGGGTTTTCATCTTGGCCGGGCCCCATATATCACTATGGATTAAGGTAAAACGTGCTGCAGGTTTGTAGTTTTGTTTGGGATAAGAAGATCGGATTTGTTTGGCCAACAGACAAGTTTCACAATGAAAAGGCGTAGAATCTTTATTGAATAAGTTTGAAAACACATGCTTCATGTAATTAAAACTGGGATGGCCTAACCTAGTGTGCCATAAGAGTACATCTTTATTATCAGAGTTGGAGCTAGCTAACGCCTTCCTTACTCCATTCTTCTGGTGCTTGAACCATCAAGATAATAGAGTCCATCCCATTCCTTAGCAGCGATTCCAATCCTCCTACCCGATGTCAAATCCTGAAACACACAACTTTTCGAGTTAAACATCACCAAACAATCGTGATTACTCGTGATCTTAGAGAGACTAGATTGCATGTGAGGGCAGGCACAAATAATACATTGTGAATTTCAAGGTGTTCAGATAACACTACAATCCCAATCCCTTCAAACCTTTGTATATAAACATTAGCCAGTTTCACTCGGAGATTCTCATGGCAATACTTGATTACTCTAAATAAAGATTTATCACCAGACATATGATCTGTTGCTCCAGAATCCACTACCCAGGTGTCTGCACTAGTCATCATTGCATTAAGAGCTATAATAGAGTTACCTGACTGCACCAAGTTCACATTGGGGCTAGACTTTGACTTACTCTATTTGTCAAGTATCTTTCGCAATATTTGCAGCTCCTCCTTACTTAGGCATTCTTCCTCTTTTTCTTTAGATGAGGTGTGATGACTTTTTCCATCTGTAGGGGTTTTGGTCTCACATTGGCCAGTCTTCCATGTAGTTTCTAGCACTAGTCTCTGGTGTACCCCTTCTTATTGCAGTGATTGCACCATTTGTTGCCTTTCTTCTCATGGTGCTCATATGATTGAGGGCCTTTAGCGGCAAGCACTGAGCCTTCCCCAAGTGGTTGAGTACCTTGGGTGAGTTATCTTCTGCTCTCCTCAAACTTCACCATGTTAAAGACTTCAAACAGTGAAGGTAATGGTTTAAATCACATGATCTTGCCTCTTACTTCCTCAAAAGCATCTGTAAGACCTAGCAGAAAGTCAATCGTACAGTCCTTCTCTACCAATTGCCTAAAATATTGAGCATCATCCACATCTTTCCATGGGTGAGCTTCAAAGAGATCAAGTTGCTGCCATATTCGCATCAGGGTGCTAAAGTATTGGGTCACTGTATAGTTGCCTTGCTTCAGATCCCTAAGCTGCCTCTTTAATTGAATAATAGTACAGTGTTGTCAAAGGTGGAGTATGTGCGTTTTGCTACATCCCATATTTCCTTCGCTGTCCTAGCAAGGAGATAACCTTCACTAATTTCAAGGGTCATAGAGTTACATAACCAAGCTATTACCTGATTATTTTCCACAAACCACGTATCGAAGCTTGGATCTGTTGGAAGAGGCTGGGGTGCCTGGCCATTGATATATTTCTCCTTTCTCCTCACTCTTAAATACATCAACACACTTTGGGACCACTATAGATAGTTACTGCCATTGAATTTATGCTTAATAACCATTGTTTGATTTTCTCTAGCAACATTTGCTAAGGCTATAGGAGTTAGGACCATATTGACTGGGCACCTTGGAACAAAGCCGAAAAGAGGGGGAAGTCAATCAGATTCATTTTCTGGACAGCAGTTGACGGTGGCACATGAGGGAATGGTGGTGCGTGGCTGTCACACGCCGTGGATGACGCCGGCACGTGAGGTCACGCGCAGCTCAGATTGTGGTCGAACTCCCGGAACTGGCCGGTCGGCAACGTCTGCAACGGTTGGTAAGTGTGGTGACGTCAACGGACTGCCTGTTTGGGAGATCTGGTACCGTCAGTTCCTCTCTCTCTCACGTTTCACTATGCCTCCGATTTGCTTTCACTCTCTCTCTCTCTCTCTCAGTCGCTCAAATGCTCTCGCCCTCTCAGATACTCTCTGCCTCTCAAGCTTTCAAACACTCAGACAGAGGACTCAGGGAGGTCCTCCTCTCTCTCACGTTTCACTATGCCTCCGATTTGCTTTCACTCTCTCTCTCTCTCAGTCGCTCAAATGCTCTCGCCCTCTCAGATACTCTCTGCCTCTCAAGCTTTCAAACACTCAGACAGAGGACTCAGGGAGGTCCTCCTCTCTCTCACGTTTCACTATGCCTCCGATTTGCTTTCACTCTCTCTCTCTCTCAGTCGCTCAAATGCTCTCGCCCTCTCAGATACTCTCTGCCTCTCAAGCTTTCAAACACTCAGACAGAGGACTCAGGGAGGTCCTCCTCTCTCTCACGTTTCACTATGCCTCCGATTTGCTTTCACTCTCTCTCTCTCTCAGTCGCTCAAATGCTCTCGCCCTCTCAGATACTCTCTGCCTCTCAAGCTTTCAAACACTCAGACAGAGGACTCAGGGAGGTCCTCCTCTCTCTCACGTTTCACTATGCCTCCGATTTGCTTTCACTCTCTCTCTCTCTCAGTCGCTCAAATGCTCTCGCCCTCTCAGATACTCTCTGCCTCTCAAGCTTTCAAACACTCAGACAGAGGACTCAGGGAGGTCCTCCTCTCTCTCGCCCTCAGTTTCTGGATGCTTTGATGCCATATTGAAATATGAGAGGAAAATGTTCTCACTCCATACATATTATCAACGAGCGGTATACATTATATAGCAGATTGATTATCCTATTAAGGGAAGGATAATTAATCTGATTACAATCAATCATAAATGCTTAGAATCAGGGAATACAAACTAAAAAAAATAAACAACACTAATCATGGAAACATTATTGGAAACGGTCAAATTTGAATTCTAACAGTAACAAATGCAAAGCCTATAGATTATTCAAACGTCTATTATTCAAGCCATGTAATCACACAAGCGGTCCTTTGAGGAGAAAAGACATTGACCTTAATCTTCAATCAAAAATTAAATATCAAATTCATTCAGAGTAAACTAGATTTAGATGTCCTACAAAAGATTACAATCAGCAATACATACAACCCATGTCAAATCCAAAATAAATAGAAGAATAGCGTACCTGTGCTAAAGAGAGGTCTTGCCGAACATGGTGTACAATCTCTGCTAGAAGACTATAAGCTAAAGGTCTCAATGTCTCAAAACATGCCCGCCCAGTTCCAACCAGGACCCTGATTAATAAGGTAACTATATGAAAATGTTCAAAACAGATGTGTGGTTCTTAAGTCTTATCTACCTCGATAGAGGCTAACAACCCAAAGATTCCATGTACCCTTAGCTAAATTCTCTGTCTCCCTCACAATCTTGTTCCTACCATTTTGTTAATCGTGATAGGGTTAAACGCTAAAATCTGGAAGCATAATCCAAGGAATTACACAAGTACATAATTTTTAACATCTCTGTTTCCTATCTCTCTTCATCCTTCTCTCTCTTTTCCAAATTATAAACATATATCAAACTGACTATATCTAATAACCCTCATTTACAAAGTTAGGATTAGTATCACTGGTGAGCATGAAAGACACAGACAATTGCACAAACTCAGGAAATTTTCTGCATAGATCTTGTGGGAGATCAAAATGTTACCTTTCTTCTAATAAGGTATCAATAAGAGGAAATAAACCCCTCCTAAAATCAGTTCCAAGGACATGTTTAAGAGATATCAATAATTCCTGCAACATAACAATTTTGGGATTACACTGAAGAAAGAAAAATCATTTCTCAAAACACAAATGAAACCGATGTATCACCTTTCTGATTGATACAGAATCTGAACATGTTACAAGCAAATTCACAATGCTTTTACATATACTGTCTTCATGTGGCCTTATGTAATCGGCATAACTTTTCAACAGGTAAGTTAGAAAAGAAACTGTCTGCAATGATAAAAAAAGAACTGATTAGCATAAACAGTGGAGAATATCAGGGTAATAAAACATATAATTCACCACAAGAAAAATTGCACAGAAGAAGCCCAATAGCTCAGAAAAAAAGGTTACATATCTACTCTCTTGAGACCACCGAGAAGAGGCCTCTCTTCTAAAATTAATCCTGCAATTGAAGTCTGTATTCCTAAAACTGTTTGAAGAAGTAATACCAGTAGATGAACTTAAGGAGAGGCAGAATAAAAGTGCAAGAATTTTACATCTAACTAGCAACCCAACAAAAAGCCACCAGATTCTTCTAACATACAGGCTATCTGATCCCACTTGAGATCAGTACCATAATAAAACATTGTTCCTCACCCTTCCGAGACTAAGGCAGCAAACTATTTGCAGTCCCACTAAGACATTTGCAAGGATAAGCTTATTAGGTCTCCATGCCTTTAAACCACTCAGTCCTTGCTTCTTCAATAATTATATTCGTTTACAATTCAAAAAAGAAACGAAATTCAAAATCCCCACTGCCCTTCATACTTGTTTGATGGCTAGTTTTCACAAACGTCAAAGAATACATAGCTTTCACAAAAATTCAAAAGGTTTGTTGCACATGCCATGACACACTATTATGGTGCATCCTTGTGTCATCATAGAATACTCTAAGAAACTAAGAATATAAAAATTCCACATATACCCTTCCTCAATCATAGCCTGCTTCAATTCCAATGTGTTGTTGAAGAAAAAAATTGAGAGAACTAAAATCTAGAGATCCAAGCAAAAGCTGAAAAATTAAGAGAAGCAGCATTGATTTTTTACAAGTCTATGTGTGATTATCACCATAATCGTATACCATCTTCAGATTATATCCTCAGTTAAAAATCTACTACTGTGACAATTAAAACATTCAAAAAGACAACTTACCTTGACCTGTGCACCCTTAAGCTCAATGAAATGAGTTTTTAAATGTGGAGGAACCTTTTCAGGACCCGGGACTGATATAGCAGCAACCATCAATGGCAACAATTGAAGAATATTTGCTTGAACGAGACGGCTATACAATTGAAATAGAAACATCACCACCAGTGGACTCTCCGTAACTATCTTGAATGAGCGTGTACTTGGGTTAAGCTGCAAACCGGTAGCAGAGGTGGTGCTTATACCTTGATCTGAGAGTGAAGTCTCCATGGGCTTAACATCTTCTCCAGTCACCGACCCAGTCTCAAAGAAATGACCAACAGTCAACTTAAAATTCTGGTAAATCTTGCAGACAAAGTCCAGAAACGGCTGA
>JANTPZ010021458.1:0-10455 GCA_025593235.1 Vachellia pachyceras | reverse complement strand
AGAAAGTCGTACGCATGATGCAAGCGCTGCCATCAGATCGCACTCTGCTTCATTCCTATTGGCATTTTTTATCATCTGGGTCCCCGCGTGGGACGGTGTAAGAGTATCCCTTGTCCGATCTTCGTCCCAAACACAATGTCCCTCCTCTACTCTCTCTCTTCTCGCCCTCTCTCTATTTATAAATATACTCACACACACATTCTCCGAAATATACTCTCGATTCCCCAGTTGCATTCAGCATTTGTACAGTAGAGTAGATTTTATTCTCCTTTTTTCATTTCTCTGCTTGCTCTTTCTACAAATTCCCGGCTTTTTCTTTCTTTCGTCCAGTCTCACCTCCATCCGCGAACTGGGTCCCTGTTGATTGTGGATTTGAGCCACAGCGGATTTCACTTTCACTTTCGACGCGACGACGGTAGGGTAAATTTCAATCCACTTGCTAGGCTCACTACTTTCTCCCGATTTATTCGCTCTTTTGAGTTCTCTTTTGTTTGTTTGGTTCTATGCTTTTGGTTGATTCCTATTTCGGAGGAGGATTTTAAGTGGATTCGTTTGGAGACGTTGAGCTTTTGCTTTCCCTGTTTCCCACCCTCGGATTCTGGCGGTACTTTTTCTGTGTAGAAAAAAAAGTTGGTAGGTGGTGGTAGCTTTATTGGAATATGATCAAATTTGGCTTCATTCTTTGACTCTCATTTGTTCTTCTAGTTCTTTTAACTCGGTCGGTGTCTGGGATTCTTGTTCTTGATAGTCTTGCATACCGTCTAAAAGATTTGTTTGCTTTGGCTCTCCAATTTAGGGTTGCCTGCTCGTACAACATTGTGGAGGATTTCTACTTCAAGCCTCCCATTTTTCTCAACTGTTGAAGTAGATTGAGTGTTTGCATTTCTTTTGGTATTATTTCACCTACAATCGGTGGATCTGTTTGAACCGAGGTTTTTAAGTACTGAATCTTTAGATTTTTAGTTCTAGGCAGCTATGTTTGTTTTAATTACTGTCTTTTAGTGCTGGGTTGTGACTTGTGAGTGCTAAGAATTGTCTGCGGTTTTTATCTCAGTTAAAGCCTGTCTTAACGTAGGGTTACTTGATTTTTCTTCTAGTTATCCTTCTGTGATACGGAATCTCCGCAATCTGTGGTGTCACCTTTCAAGAGTTCTCTCTTATCTAAGGACATTGAGGTCAATGGGAAAGAAGCTGTCATGTCTAATATAGGAGAAAATTTCATTGGTGTTCTTGAGGTTTACATACAGCAAGCTAGGGACATCAAAAACATCTGCATATACCACAAGCAAGATGTTTATGCCAAGATTTGCCTTACCAGCAATCCTGAGAACACTGCATCCACAAAGATCATCAATGGCGGTGGAAGGAACCCTGTGTTTAATGAGAACCTTTCTCTGAACGTTACAACTGTGGAGTCTTCTCTAAAATGTGAGATATGGATGCTAAGCAGGGTGAAGAACTATCTAGATGACCAGCTTCTTGGTTTTGCTTTGGTGCCCTTGTCTGAATTGCTTGTCAAGAACGGTGGGACATTGGAAAAGGAGTTCTCTCTTTCTTCAACTGATCTGTTTCATTCACCAGCAGGTTTTGTTCACATGTCCCTGGCATATACTGGAGCTTCACCTGATCTTATGGTGGCTCCAGCTGAAAAAGTCACCGAGTGGGACTCAGAAACTTGCGAGTCTCTGGCCAAAGACTTGGAAAAGATCGAGTTCCCAGACCCGAAAATAGCGAAAGAAGACCACCTAATGGTTTCAGAATACTTTGGAATTCCATGTGAGGAGAGCTTTACTACATCTTCTGATGCTGCTGAAAGCCATAGCTCTGAAGAAGCAGGTGTTCAGCTTGTAGAGAGCTTCTCAGCATGCAGTGTTGAGTCTGCCCAACCTCATAAAAATGTTGATTCTCCAAAGAGCAGTGTGTCAACAAATGGGGTTTCTCCATCTACTTCTTCAGTTCCTGCAAGCTTAGTTTCATCTGAGCTTGAACAAGTCTCAGGAACCAAAGAGAATAAGACTGTGGATCTCAAAGATGGTGAGAGCGATTCCTCGAATGGGTTGCCGAATGATTCATTTTCAATGCCAGTTGTGGCTGTGAATATTGAGCCGGAGCTGAATCTCGTGCAGCAGGATATAGTAGACCTATTCATGAAGAGCATGCAGCAAGTCAATGAGTCCATAGCAAAGATGAAGCTTCCTAATATAGATGTTGAAAGTGGACCAACTAGCCCAGGAAACTCAAGCTTAGAGCAGAAACTGCAGGGATCAGCATCATCAAAGAACAGTAGTTCCCGTGTGTTTTATGGAAGTAGAGCTTTCTTCTGATCCTATCTTCAATGAGTAAACCTAGTGAAAGTTCTTTAGGTGTTTGCCATGAGATCATTCAATAAAAATGTGACATGTAAAAGAACTTTTTGAAATGCTTCATGTGACACTGAATCTCATAGAAGTCGTGACATGTCATATTTTCATTGGAGAGAGCATATGGCAAACATCTTAAGAATAATACCCGAAGTGTTTTCCGGTTGCTTAACTGGTTGAAGAAGACAGATGTGACTAATGATTTAGGTTACAGAACTAAACCTGATGTGAGTGATAGGGAATTATAGCAGTATATTATCTAGTATTATGTTGCGGTTTCCTCTTTGGTGCTTTGAGCTAGTAGACAAGAACATGAAGAAACTGACTTTGTTAGCAGAAATGAAGCTTCCTAATTTGAACATTAAAAGCAGAGTTTTCTACTGAGCTTTTTTTAGCATAAATGACTGAGAGGAAAATTGCTGGCAGGTGACTTTAGAGTTTAGAAACAAGAATGATATTGATATTAGTGAAATATAATGATGTATGTATCTTGCAGTGTGGTTTCTGCTTGTGCACTTTGAGGTGTTAAGGTGATGGGGATAATATTGTGCTCACACAAGCTTGCTTCTTTTATTTATCCTAGATGTTTCATGATCTTTACCGTATCACTGCCAGTCTCTGGGTAGGGGTTGTTTGGAAAACACCAAAATCAATTTTAAAAATGTTTTTTCTCTTTAAAAGATAACGTTTCTCTCACACAACCTAAAAGATGGTTTGCCTTAAGATACTGGATACTTTAAGCAAAAAAAATTACTAAAAATAAACTAATTCAAATACACATTTAGCCTTGGATTACAAATGAAAGTCCATCTAACCATACCACTATGATATAGATAGAATGTGAACTACTATATATTCCCTTGGATCCTAAATATAAACTCTTGTTTTATTGTAAATCACACAAATGAAAGCTTATATTTAGAATTAAAGGGGTTCTCTTAAGTGAAATTGTGGTTTTGAACTTTGTGGGTATTATAAAATTTAATTTAATCTAACGATAGCATGAGAACATGATAGCATGTAATCTCTTCTTGTTTAGAAAAAAAAAAATTGCCAACCAAGTTAATCATGAGTTTTGGTCTCCCTTACTCACGGATGGAGGATACAAAAGTTGATTAAAATTTAAGATACATTCTTCTACAATGATCTGAAATATAAGAATTTATTATATTTATGTTGTGGTTAAAGGTATAATATAATAATATTTATGAAAGTGTGAAATCAAATCATGGCTTTTGGCAACTATATAGAGTAGGACATGATTTTCAAAAGGGAAAATACACTTTTAAAGATATTGATAGAAAATTGTTGAAATAGTGAAATGTTGGCATGAATTGAGAGAGACCACAAGACCCCACTATAATTAATCTTTGATTTGATATTTTTGTTCATTTTTGGTGTGCAATTATTGCTCAATGCCTAGGGAATGTAAAACATAATATGCTGTGGGATCCCTAATTTAAAAAAAAATAAATATACATATTTGGTTTATTATATATAACTATATGAATGAGATTGAGTTATATTCTAACAATACCAAACTTATAATTAATTGTAATTATTTTAAAAGTGTTTCTGCATTTACATGGGTGTAAATTCAAAATTTCAGACTTAATTGATCAAAATTCGTTTAATTAAGAGCAACTATTGTTGGTTATATTAGATATTTTTATTTTATATTAAATTTCATTGGTCCCTTTACTTCCATAAAGTATTTTTTTAGTGATTTGATCAAAGCACAATTGGTCTTATTGAAAATATATTAATAGAATTTAAAGACAAAACTAAATCGGTATATAAAGTTGCATCACAAAAGTGTTACTTTATGCATACATGTGTGTGTACAGAGAGAGGGGAGGCAATTTTCTCAAGTCACTAGTGCAATTGTTGCACACATGAAGCACCCACAAAGTGAGAGATTTTTAACACACCTGGTCCCAAATAGAGAAATTAATGAATAAAATATTTTAAATATTAATAAAATTACCATCAGGTTCCAGCAGTAGCTGGTCCGGGTGTTATTAACTACCTCACCAGCTGTTAATAACAACCAGACCATTTACTGTTGGGACCTAATGATAATTTTACCAATCTTTAAAGTATTTTGTTCATTAATTATTCTTGTTGTGACCTGATTATAAATTTCCATTTTTATTACCTAAGATCTTTATAGCCATAGGATACCTTTTTTTGGGTAAAAGTTCTTTGGCACTTTTTTGTGCAACTAATTATGTCCACATTTTTTTATGTAGTCTTCTATTGTGACATACACGTTATGATGACTCTATACATGATCATATAAGGTCTTAAATAGTAACTCAAACCCCTCTAATGTATGTGTTCATGGGAAACTAAATATTTATTTAAGTATTAACGAATTTGATATGCATGAAAAAAAAACCTATAGAACTAGAACTGATTTTCACTAATAGGGAATTGGTATGTTTGCATTAGCACTAACGACTTAAGTTTACATAAATTAAGATAAAATAATTTTTACAATACTTACTTCATAAACTGTAAATTAAGTTAAAAAATAGTTTTTACTACTAATGTAGACATATATACATTGGGCACTCTTGAGTGATAGCTTAGCCCCCACCCCACCCCACCCCACCCCACACACACAGGGCACTCTTGTTCATTAGATTTGAATAAGGTATAGTGTATTAAAATAGAGAAAAAGAACTCGCTCCATTCAATATTAAATATGAAGTTAATCTGTAAATTTGTCTTTTGTTTTAAATATGTATGTTTGGCTTTATGTACTTAAGGTACTTATTTCCAATCGAATCAAGAAATTTCTTCTACATTATTTATTTTAGGGTTAAGATGCAATGTTAACAACGAAATTTTTTGTAAGGAACGTCTGGCACCATAAATTTTGGAAGGAGCACAAATACATATAATATTATAAAAAAGGTGCACATTTGACAAAATAAAGGGATTTGGATAGACGCCGGTTAATCATGGACACATGGCCAAGAACAGATATAGTTGTAGGTCCCACTTGATCCCGGTTAATCATGGACACGTGGCCAAGAATAGATATCCACTAGCAACCCCCCTCCGTCGCCAACTCTCTTTCTCTCCTCTCACAGGCAAAAATGAAGACCTCTCTCTCTCCTCTCACACACGACGACCAGTTGATACCCAAAGATGGCAACTCGTCTCCCTCCCCTCAATGATGATGCGGCAACTCTCTCCCCTGAATGAAAATGCGACAACTTTCTCTCGTTGGATAGCTGGGATGAGCTCCGACCAATGCAAGAAGCTTCTTCTCCTTGATTGTTGGGTTCTGTAGCAGCAAACTTGAACATGAAGCTTCTTCTCCTCGACGAACAGTTATAATGGCTGCGTTTGGAAACATGTTGGGGAGCCCGTTTTGGCTCCCCAAACCCATTCTCAGGCAAGCCGAGACAAAATTCCTCTCACGTAAAGTACCTCGGAATCTGTATCCGTTTTCCCAACGGGTTTCCAAACGAAGCCAGTTGTAGGTCCTGAATGACAATGCAGCTCCCTGTACGTGAAGCCATGTACACGATGCTTTTCTCCGATTCGGTAGCTTCCCATATTAATTCTTTGTTCACCTTCCATGCTATCCCAACCCTTCCTTCCCGTTCACTCTCTTAACCTCCGACGACTTCTTCAGCGAGCTCGAGCTGAAGTTGCTGCTTCCGCTGTGATCAGAATATGTGCTCAAAACAGGGGAAGAATCCCATGATGTAGGGTCCACCATGTCATCAGTGATAAGGATAAGAGAAGGTCGTTGAATCTTTGATGGAAGCAAGGAGATGGCCTCAAGGACCAAAGTGTGTGAGACGCAATCCACGAAGACAAGCCTGGATTCACCATGGCAGAGGATGATGGAGATGGTTCGAGCGTCGAGGCGGGTGTTGATGTTGTTGAGGACAGCGCCGGTGAAGGGAACTGTGAAATGGAGCTCATACATAGCAGGGATGTTGGCTACCATGACGGAGACGACATGGCCACGACATATTCCGATGGAGGAAAGAGAAGAAGCTAGTTGGAGACAACGACGGTAGATTCAGAGAAGTATCCCGCACACATACATTTCAATACACACACATGCTCTTCCCCTTTCTATGTGTGGTAACCAATGAAATTATTGCCTCTGGCATTGATGGAAATCTTTGCCATCGTCATCGCCGGCTTCATCATCGGCACCAAAATCTCAGGCTCCGGTAGAAGCAGAGGGACCATTGTCAGATGATGCAGCTCCAAGTGATGCTCCAGCTCTCGACGGCTTTTGTTACCCCCACCTTGCCTTACTCCATGTGCCTTGCCGTCATCTCTGTTCTGGTCGTGTGGAAGAGGGAGACGAGAGGTGTGTGTGAGGGGGGAGAGAGTGGGGGTTGACAGCTGGAACAGGTGGGGCCTACGAGCATATGGCCATGCGTGTACGGTTAACGGCCGTTTGTAAAGTCCATTTGATTTGTTAAATGTGCACTTTTTTATAATATTAGGTGTATTTTTTCTTATTGAAAAATTTAATGGTGCCGGACGCTCTTTTGTTGTTAAAATTGGACGTTAATTTTTTTATTAATAATCCATGGAGTAAAACGGTGCATTGAAGTAGAGATTTCCGAGGATCTGCTGCTTCATCTTCTCCAACTGCTAGGGGCATTCTGCAAGCAGCAGCGATCCAGTAACGAGACGGAGCTCAGGCGCTGGTCGAAATTCCACACGTCGCTCGCATTCCGCTGTAAGACCTTATCTCTCGCTTGCGTATTCCCTTTGCTTTTTTTATTTTTTTCCAGTTCAATTTTTTCCACTTGGAAGAACTATTCGAATGATGGGTTGGATTACTGTGTTTGATGACTAATTATTGTACTGTCATTATTTTTTTTGTTAAATTAAATACCTTGAGTTATGATTTCAAGTTTAATGAGTGAGAATTCTACGATAAAGTAATTCTACAAAACAATGCATCTTGCTTAACATTACCCAACTCATTGATTTTGTGGTAGAAATGAATTCTAGATGCAAGTGTTTTTCCTCCTTTTTCATAGTTCTATGGCGACCATAAGAAGTCTGAAGATCAAGACGAGTACCTGCAAACGCATTGTGAAGGAGCTTCATTCGTATGAGAGAGAGGTTGAGAGAGAAGCTGCCAAAACAGCCGACATGAAGGAGAAAGGAGCTGACTTCTATGACCTTAAGCAGCAGGTAAGACAATGCTTTTCCCCATCCATTCAGTTGCAATTTGGAGCTCCTCAGTATTTCTGCCCTACCATGTTCTTGCATTATCTTTGTTTGATCCGCTACATCGAGGATAATCTCTTTCCGAAATTGTTATCTGCTCAATGCACTTTTGACCATGCTGTCTTGGACTACATAGCATACCAATTCCGTCATTGAGAAAATATTTCTCTTTTCAGCTGGTTGATTGTGCTTTTACCAGAATGCAAGTTGTCTATGAAAATGTTTTTACTCATATTTGCTGTCCGTTTATCATGTATTGGTTGTTTAGCAATGATGAGCTTTTAGATTTCTTTCCTCTTGTTTGATGAATTCATCCAGGTGCTTGATTTGTATGGGATTCTGTATTCCACAACTTCCTTATGTTTCTGCCTTTTTAATGTTGCATGATTTTACTTACATTTTCATTTAAGAGCAACTTCAGCACTGCCCTAATCTTCACTTCTATACCCTCCTTCCCTCCCCACTTTCTCATATACCAAGGTCTATTCTTCACCAACTCTGACCAAATAAAGGCAACTGCAGCATTGTCTTTTACATGATACTCCCTTCCTCAAATAAAGGTCCTAATATGCACTTTTACATGATACTCCCTTCCTCATATGCCTAGGTCCATTCTCTATAAACTCATACCAAAAATAAATCACAGAAAAAACACTTACAGGTGGAATTGATATTCTCAGCATCTTGATCTGTGAGATGGATTTCTTACTATTTTACTTGGTGTAACAAGAGCTAGGTAAGTCTGGTAAAAAAAACAAGAGCTAGGCAAGTATGATAGGGACCGTATCTCTACAACTGCATTATGTTTAGAACATCACTTTTTTCATATAAATATGATATTAATCATTGAAGGTGTCTTTCATATACTCCCCTTGTTAACTAGTTGTATATTTTATTAACCTCATATGGACAGGAAAATGTACTGGCTGAATCTCGGATGATGATTCCTGACTGCCACAATCGCCTAGAGGCTGCATTGGCAGACTTAAAAGGAATAGTGGTACTCCTGCTTTTCTTATGTCTCAGTTTTCTATGTTCTTTAATGTCATGTCATAAACATTTTCTACTAGATATTCCGAAGCCTGAACTTTTGATGAGTTGGCATTATTAACAAATCACTTAGCTAACCCTACAACTTTGATTGGAAAGAATGGGGAATATTACCCCCTTGTTGATCTTTAATGATTATAAGCAAGATAATGATACAGGAATATGAATCTATTTAGTTTGTCTATAGCAGGGTGTCTATGCAGAATTACTCAATATTCTTTGATTTTTCTTAACACTCAATTACTTATGGCTTAGTCTTGTATCTTTATTGAACCTCCCTGCTTTGAGAATAACAATACACAGATTTGAGTCTGCAATTTGCTGGAAAATGGATTATTGTCCCGTGCCACTATCTTATTTGTGAGTGCTTGCTTCAATTTCAGGCAGAGTTGGAAGAGTCAAACGAGAAGGAAGGCCTTGAAATTGATGAAGCTCGTAGCACCATTGCTGATGTTGAAAAATTATTTGAAACAACTGAAGCTTAGCGGGGCTGTTTTTGTTGATGCCTTGAATGCAAGATATTACACCTGGGTTATATATAGTCTCCTGGCGAAACATCCACCGTACCTGGTGGCTTCATGACCGAGGAAAAACTTTGCGTATGAGTTACCTGAGTTATGAAACTTGGATTATTCCCTCGTGTCAATTATTGTTTGCTACATTATGATATAGATTTGAGTTTTCTAGCCCGGAAGCAGCTTATTACCATCTCTTTGAGCTTGTCAGGTTTTTCCAATTTTATATGCACAACGCATCTTGTTGGTTTCATCAAATGGTTCTCTTGCACAGAGTACGCTTTTGTTCTGGACTGTATATGTCAGAGGTTCATCTCCCCCACTACTCTCCCCTAAGCTTGTGTTGGGAGATTTAGGCATTTCTTGTTTGATGCAGTCTGTTATGGTTCAGCTGGTACGAAGAAGTACTACTTTTGAGCCAAGTTGTACCTTAATTGAATGCGTCTTTTTTTTTTTTAAAAAAAAAACGGTTAATGATATGTTGGCTGGTTCTGAGAGAATTTAATGATCACTTAACTTTTAGGCTTAAACTAATGGGCCTAGATAGTTTTTCATGATAGAATTTAATGCCAAATGCTTTTTCTAAGAACTCAAGTCTTCCTCAATAACACAAGCGGCAATGGTCAATCAGGTTCCCATCCCTTAACCTCTTTCCAAGAGCATGTTCGGGAGTTGAAAGGAAACGACTGAAAAAATGCATAAAAAGATAATTGGAAAGAATATTTATCATTAAGTGATAATTCTCCACCTCCTTAGTGGAATCACTGTCTTTTGTTTTTGTTTGTTTTTTTGGCGGGTGTTGGCATGACTTTGAGAAGTCTAAGTGAAAAGATTTTCGCTCCCCAAAAAGCCAATTGTGGCATGAAAACTTTAATCGGAAGGTTGCGGATTCAATTACAATTGTAATCTCAAGTCATCTTTTCCTTCCATTATCTTGCATCCAAACAAAACAGCTCATGGAACATTCTACAACCGAGATTTTTCATGGAAGGACTTATTTGATGTTTAAAAATAGAAGGGACAAGAAATTCCCTATCTATATGCTTTCCAATGCAGTTTCTTTCTTCCTCGGATCACTGCCAAGAGATGTTATAGAACTCAGCAAGGTAAGCCAAAGCCTGTGAATTGCTTTCACAAACCTTCCACAGTGATGCAACCTCTCCTTTGTAGACAGTGCCCCAATCCTCACAGGAACCCAGAAAATCAAGCAGCTTCGAATAGAACGAATCGTAGTTCATCAAGATGAAGGGAATGGGTAGCTTTGATCCGATACGTTCAAGCTGAATTAACCCTAGAATCTCAAA
>JANTPZ010021449.1:0-10561 GCA_025593235.1 Vachellia pachyceras | reverse complement strand
ATGCTAAAGCAGCTTTCTTGGACACTCTTAAATTATAAATAAACACATATTTACTGATACAATTGACTAATAATAAACATGCATGCATGGCATCCACACGACTGAATTGAAAAAACCTAAACAAGTTTGAAATTTTGAACCACGACAATTCTTTTGGATAACAAACATTGACCAAAATTGAATTTGTAATCGGTGGGCGTACATGGTATTGTCAATTGAGCACCACACAACACTTTCAATACAATTAGTACACTTTTTTTTTGTATCAATTAGTACACCATACAGATAAGGGCACGATTGGTACCATAAATCCAATACTTGCTCTTATATTTATACTTATGTGCCCTGGAATTGATTTTGATGGAAATAGAAATGGATATGGAGATGGATATAGAGGTGGAAATGAATATGGAAATGAGTTTTAAAAGTACGTTTGATATGCCATGGAAATGAGGATGGAATCCATATTTTTGTTTGAATGGTAATTTTTTGGAAATGTAACCAAAAAGACTATTTTACCCTTGATTAAATTATAAACTTAGTTCCAGAAGGGTATTTTTGTCCAAAATATGTTGGCTCTATAGAATTGAGATGAATTCCATAGGTTGAGGTGTGGAATTGAAAATGGATGTTTTGATGGAATTGAATTCTACATGGATTTACAATTCCATCAAACCAAACATGTCAACCTCATAGAATTAAATTCCAATTTCAATTCCAATTTCATACTCCCATTTCCACCCTACCAAACAAGGCATTAATCATCCAACTTGGTTTTAGTTAATTAAACGACTACTACTTACTTTAAGATTCTTTTTATATCAACGGTACTACTTTCGAATGATTAGTCGAACTCTTTTACACTATAATTAAGCTGAGAAGTGTTGGGTGAATTCTTTTATACTATAGTAAATCTCTGATTAATCGATTTTTTTCTACTATAATAGCATTATAAATGTTGGTTTTTGGATGATTATTGATGGTATCAGGATGCTTGTTGGCAGGCGGCTAGAAGGGTTGACCTTCAACTCCGAGCTCTAGTAGGGTTTACCAATCTTTGAGACATTTTATTCATTAATTCCTTTATTTGATATCTGATGGTAAATTTCCTAAAGAAAAAAAAGGAGAAATTTATTGGGAGGTCCCAAATAAGGAACTTATTTAATGAATTGTTCCAATTTTAAAAATTTTTATCAAAAGATCCTATTGACAACATGAGGTGTGTTAATACAGCGTATGATGTTGTCAATGTATAGGACCTCATGTTGTTAATGGGACCTTTTGATAAATATTTTCAGAATTGAGACCATTCATTAAATAAGTTCTTTATTTAAAACCTCCTAATAAATTTCTTAAAAAAAAAAAGCTGGAAGATAAAGGTCATTTGACTTTTTTGGATCTCACCTTGGCATCTGTACCGAATTTTCATTTCTCAAATTTTGGGACACTGATTTAAGATTATGATTTTTGAAGGTATTTTTTTTTTTACAATGTTTCCCTGGTTTTTCTTTAATGATTTTTTTCCTAAATCATATGTATGAATATAACCATATTTTAAATATTATCAAATACTATGAATCCATTAATTTTGCATGAATCCATTAATTTTGTTCATTGACTTTTTTCGGGGCAGCAAGCGGAGCACGCACGCTTTCCCAATTTGTCTGTTACTTTCATCCAAACTTCCAAGGATTTACAAGCTTGACCGCAGGACAATGAATGGAAAGCTCAACGGTTCTCAATTTTCATGGTTTGATTAATTAAATAAATGATCAAACTAATGATACAATAATTAAATTAAAAATAATTTTTAACACACTATTTCTGGATATAATATGAAAAGTGTAGTGGGCATTTTGACAAAGTAATTTCTTATTTTATTTTTAATTTCTTCGATCGTTTTTAATTAGTTTCAATCATCAATTTAATTTTTCTTTTTGGATGTTGAATTAGTTAAGATAATTAGTGTTAATAATTTTGTTATTAGATCATCTTAAAACTCTAAATCATTTGTAAAGGGTCATAGTCCATTGGTTAAGAATGCATAGGATTTTTTAATCCTTACTTCAAAGAGAAATATATATTAACTTAGGTTTCATTCATTAATTTATCTTCAGGGTTTTGGGGTTTCTTTTCATTGAATCTTCCATAATGATATTGATTTATCTTCATTATGGTTTAACGACTTAACATTCTTAAAAACCCTTTTAATTCTCAATCTAATAATTTTGAGTTTCCACTCAAATCTAGGCTTAACCATAAAAACAATTTCGAGTTTTCACTCAATTCTAACCAAACATGGCTTATCGCTAAATTTAAATTAAAATAATTTTTTTAAAAATCAATAAGAATTACATATGCTTTAACTTGGGATGTATCTAAAAATTTATATTTGAAAGGTTGTTTACTGCAAATATTGATTCTTTAATTGAAAATTTAAATTAATACAAACATTTCTCTAAAATTTTAAAATAAATTAAATGATATAATATAATATTTCACGTGGTTGAAATATGTTTATTCACATATGAAGAAGAACTGCAGTCCTTGTAGATAAGTTGCATCTTATTCTTTAAATCTGATATATTTAATGACTTCTTTGAGAAATAATTTTTACAAGAGAAAATTTTTCAGTTTTCTTATTTTAATCTTTAAATCAGTTTTCGGTTTATGAGGAAAGGCTTATCCTCCTCAACAAAGGCACGAGGGCTCTCGAGACAACACCATGTAGGCCCTTAACACTTAACATTTGACTTTCAAACTTTGGCCTTGACTTTTCTCTCTCCGATTTTCAACCAACCACACGCCATTTATTATTTTTTAAATAATTTAATATGTCATAGACTGAATAATATTAACGAGCATTAATTGATAAAATTGAAAATGATCATTTATTGTAGGAATAAAACTGAAAAATGAATGTTAATTATTTTACAAGTAATTTATATTTTAGATCAACACATGCTTCTAGAAGTGATCTATATTGTGTACGGGAGGGAGTATTTTATTTTTTAGGAAATACTCATTTTATTTAGAAGTCATTTTTCAATTTATTCCTATTTTATATAATACAATATATCTCAAGAAAATGAAGTTTATACAATAAACAATTAAAATTCATGTAAAAAAAATGATGCATTATACTTATTCTAGTGTTTGGTTGATATCGTAATGTAATGGAATGTAATTCCGATTACAACATATTACTACAAATCATGTAATATGCATTACAAAGCTTTAGATATATAATTTAAATTACAACTTGTATGAATTAACATGTGTGTGAAGAATTTCGGGCACACCTGGAATCAATTGACTCAATGAGTACCCACATGAGAATCAAAACACTGATACAAACTTCGATTACGTCACACAACAAAAGCATAGAAAGAAGGCAGAAGAGAGGATATAGAGAGGAGAGAATGCCATCGGGGTATAATGCGTGTGATAGTTGCATAAATTTGAAATTCCAATCTATAGAGGGGAAATTACCTTTATTGACCTATACTATTTATCTATTTCCATTTCTATCCAAATCTAAATGGGTTTGGGCCTTAATCCTCCAATGGTGGACTTGTAGTTCCAACATCTCTCACTCACACTTGATAGATTTAATATTGTTGATCCAATTTCTTTCTCTTCCTTCCTTATTTCATACTAGATGCTCTGCTGTGACCAAGTGAGCATGACGTCTTCATTTAGTGTCTGCACTAGAAATCCTTTTCTTAGAAACCAGCATAAGACAATCCTATAGTGCAGCACGATGTTCTTAGTATAGTGCCTCTGATGTCCTAGATTTACCAATTTATACTTTTCTCATGGCCAATCTAATCTCTCTTAAATTAGCATAAAACTCATATTGACTTTTCCATATGCTTAATATCCACACTTATGGCATTAACAAAGTAATATCATATGGAACTGGTCACAGACACCAATAGAAGTGTGTATATTTTAGGTTATCTGGCTTTTACCAATTATCACTTTGATAAGAATCAACCGCTTTCCTAGCACAACGCCTTTAGATCACATTTAACATGGCCATAGGATGTATGCTAAAGTAACATGCATTGAAATATACCTCCATGATATTGTCAAAGTCAAAGGACATCAATGAAAGGATTGAAACTTTTTGGAACTCACACAATAATGAAGTAAGGATCTATTCACTTATTTCCTATTTACGATTCTTTTAAGCATGTATGGTATGAATCGCATGTTATGGGGTTACTCTTACATTATAAGAACGTATGTCAATTTTAATCTTATTAACACCGTACAAACTTAAGTCTAGACACTCCCAGTATTTAAACCTAAATTCTTCAGTTTTACTCATCGAATGACATCAATTTTGAAGAATTCGTTGTCTGGTTACAAGTATCATGGATGTTGGTTCCATGGTTCGATCCACATCTATCCTAAAGGATGTGTGCAAGAAAACCTTGGCAAGTACAATAGTAGCCACAAAATATGATACATCTCTTGAGTCAATACTAATGAGGAAGTTTGCTGAACACAAGCTGGAAATTCTACTCACTTATTTTGTAAGGTGACTTCTTTCGAGAGAACCTACCTCCTTATTCAGGAATTTTTTGCTGTTTTTGAGCTATGCTGTAAGTTTAGAGAAATAATAAGCACATGGCTCACAATATAAAGATGAAGACTGTACCCCACAGAAAATGAAAGTCTTTTGGCGCTATTATTTGTATATGATGAGTTGATAAGAATTTACCAATCAGAGAATGGAATGAACCAAATCCCTAATTTAAATACCCATAAACAATGCATCTTTGCTGTTAATCCTCATACCAGTAAATACAACATCCTTAGCTGTTGCCTTCCCAACCAATCTAGGGAGTCATTGTGTCCCACCTGCCCTGTGCCAATCAAGATTCCATTAGAGCCAATCTATTTACTAACACCCAAACTCTTTTTTCTGCAATGTTAAATGTGTTATCTCCTAATTTTAATCTAACAGGCCTAGATAACACGATATAGTTTGTTCTCCCTAACAACCAACGCTTGATTTGTTATTTCCCACATTTTTAGGACTGCATACATTACAATTGATATTGCAGCCCTAACATCTTCCATAATTAAATGGCAGAACTGATGAACACAGTTACAAATGGCAGCGTTAGGGATAGAAGTGAAGAGAAAAGGTATACACAGCATACTCAGGGATTACAGCAAGTCCCGTCAGGAAAACTCATGATAGCATCTTCACCTACGCCACAAAAGAGAAAAAATCATAATCTAGTACTCGTATAGTGTCACATTCCGAGAATCCGAAGAGTCAACATATCAAAGTGCTCCCCATTTAACTACCACATATCCAAAGATCACAAGCCAGAGCCATTTCAAGACCACCACCAAATGCCACTCCTTCAATAACGGCAATAGCTGGTACACAAAGTTCCTGTATAAGGCTCAAACAAACTCATGTAATATTAGTTTCCAGCGAGCTGTCAGGTGTCAACGAAGATGGAAAAGCAGGGATGCTATGACCTATGAACTATGCAACAGAGTACAGCTCAAGCAACAGCCAAAATTCTTATCAAAATAGATGACCCAGTTGATGAGGTCGATGGATCAGGTAGAAAGGGTATTGGGCATTCAAGGGCAGGAAAAGATTCTTATCCACTTGATCATTCCATGAAGGAACATCCAAAATCCTTTCCAGGAGGGTGTTCATGGTAAGTTCCAAGGTAAGAGATGTACATATTAGTGATCAAAAGGTTGGAAGATTCAATAAAGGAGATGATGCCGCTGAGGTAAGGGAAGAATTAATGAACATTAAGAAGGCTTCAATATGCTTTCCTGTAAGGTATATCTTACTGAAACCAAGATGATTAGTTGCTTCCTAAGTGGATTAAAGGAGGAAATTGAGCGATGGGGTGAGGCAATTCAGACCACAAAACTTGATAGATACAATGGGAATTGCAAATATCTAAGAATTGACTTTTCATTCATAGAATGAAAGAAGAGTCTACAAAGAAGGATTTGGGAGGATCAGGCATGAAGCCAGCAAGAAAAATCAGAAATAGACAAGAAATTCTCCAAGGGGACAATGAGCTATGATTAGAACAGGGGCCAACTTAGAAACAAGGAAGGATTTTTTTTTTTAAAAAAAATCAATGCCCATGATTTTCCAGACTTCCAAGTTGTGAAGAAAGAAGGATGCCCAATAGAGAACAAGGTAATAGCAGCTAATGGGAATAAAGGGGCCAGTCAAGGAGCTTGCAAAGGGCTCAAAGGAGAGTTGCAAGGAAGGGAAATTAGTACAAATAGCTTCATTATTACCTTACATAAGGGTTACAAAGCTTTTGAAATACAACGAGTTAAATCAATATGGTGACTGGTGAGCGAGATTTTATAGAACTTGTTTTTTCATGGTAAGAGCAATGGTACAGAGGGAGATAAGTGAAGATGCTACTTGGACCCAGTTTTGTGATTTTTAATGAATACATTCCTAGTATTGTTCTGGTGATAATCACCCTTGAGGACAAATAGATGAGGAGTTAGAAGTTATTTGGGTAGTTAATTGGAGCTGATTGGCTAACCACTAAATATATACCAACATAAAAAGGGGTGAGGACGAAAGATATGATGATTAATAATGGTTATGAGGGATCAATCACTTTTTATATGAAGGGTAAACATTTAATTGTTGTCTGTTCTCATAACAAATAGCGATAGAAATAAACAGCATGGTCTTCTATTAATATTCATTGTTTAATCTATTTAATTTGATTTTGCTGATTCATCGATTAGTTAAATAACTTATATTGTGGAATCATTATCATAAAAATTGATTTACAACGTCAAAGTCCTTTTATACTTTCATTGTTTGATCTCTTAAAGAGTAACAGTTGCAACTGCCATACAAGGAGTTAGAACTCTTTGCATTCTTTTATCAGAGCCAAACTATCTGTTCCCTATCATTACTCCAGGAAGGTTTCTGGGGATTAGCATTTGAATAATTTCAGTAAACAGACAAGGTAGAAATGTAAAACCAAAGGAAAATAATCTGTATGTGGTTTTAGTTGTTCAGTCAGTTTTCTTTTTCTCACAGATATTTTGGCACAGAGGTGACAATAAAAGAGTTCTTGAGCTACTGTAAATCATATTGCCTACACACTTAGGCAAAGAAAGCAAAGCACTTATTATGCAGATTCAGACAGTCCTGGAAGTGGTTCAGTTCGTTCTGATACAGACTATTTATCAAGGAGCTGTAGTGGACGAAAAAGGAGAAGGAACTTGACATTATGTTCTCCAATATAAGGGAGACTAAAACGGAAAACTCAAGTCTGAATTTGATTACAAGGTGTCGACGAGGTCGTACCTCAAAGAAGGCACCGGAAGTACAAAACAAGGAAGCCAGTGATGCTACAAGTTCAAACAAGAAAAATGGAACATTGTGTGCTGACCAACCAAGTTCAAACAAAATAACCATTTTATCATGGCTGATAGGTCGCAATGTTATCAACGAGGGTGAACATGTCACCTACTCAAATGAAATAAAGGGAAGTACAGCTAAGACAGGAAGAATTGCCAGAGGTGGAATTCTCTGCAGCTGTTGCCAGAAGAACATCTCTTCTGGAGTTTGCCTGGCATGAGAACAGCGAACTGAAACAATGGGATCTCTGTTATATCATACTAGAGTTTCGGGGGATTTTATGCGAAGTTTTCATCTATTTTGACATTCTTGCTTTGCTTATTTTAAATTATAATTCAAACCATGAAATTTTATGATGTACGTTTAGCAATAAATGAAACTGAGTGGTCATGCTCTCCATGGATAACACTGAGTTTGTTTGGATTTTAAGTTGAAACCACATTGTAAATAAGTCGATACAAAATTCCTCGCACATACTTATTTTATGTAAAATCACTCTCCTAGATGATTCCCAAACTCACACTCTAACTGTCTGCTTTGTGAAAGGCCTATGAGACATTGGAGAATTTAGTTGGAGTCAGGAACGAACTCAATGAAAGCTACTACTGGAAAGTTATTCGTCAAATGGATAGGACGCCAACTATCTCTGAACACCAGTGGTATTTTGAAAATAATGCCAGGGTTGCAGTTACGTGGAAATTAATGGATGAAACTTTGGAGACTATAGTTGTCAGATACTCAGGCCTCAATGTAGTTCAAAGTTTACTATACATTCTAGGGTAAGTGCATTAATTGCATTTTTCCAGTTCCTAGGCTCTTCATACTTTCCCCTGCCTATACAACTTATTGCTGCTGCTTTCATCAGCATATATATATATATATATATATTAATCCAATGCTTCTCTGATTACGCATAGTGTTTTAATATAAATATTAGATAGGATTCACTTGACTAAAATATTTTATCTCTCAATTTTATAATCTTCTCTTTAAAGTGTTCTTCTTTTTGTCAACCCAAAGTATCCCTATTCTATTAATTGTATAATTAAAAAATATCATTAAGATGTAGTTTTAACGCACATAATTAATAAAGGCATTAGCCAACGCTCATTTATTATAAATGATTAATTTAATTAATTTTCTTGATATCTTTAAATTAATTATTTAACTTTTACATTAAAGACTAGACTTTCGTGCTAATGTCCAATTTAGCACCTTCTAATCATTTTATTCTAATGCAATTCAGGTCAAAACTGTCCAGGATTGATTATAGTCGTTTCTATACATTTATGCTGGAAAAAGATGATGAGGTTGTCTCTGCTGCTTCTGACCTTCTACGAGGTATATTTCTCTCTTTTGCTTGTGAACACACTTTTTTTAATATCAAGTCCTGTACCGCACTACCTACATGTAACTTTTAAAGGGTAAAGTAATAATATAACACTGATCTATTTCTCAGATGTACCTAACACCGTGATCTTTTTAGATGCAATATTACCTATTATATTTTTAATTTGGTATAATTTCTTCCCCTAACTTTTGCTTAATTCTTTTAAGGGAAATTAATATTTTAGGCCAAATTTTTAACTTACTGATAATTCAGTCTCTTATAATTTATGAAATCAAGCCAATAAAAAATGAGTTTTGAAGTCTCTTAACAATTTTTCATAAGGTTTCCATAAATCCAATTTATTCACAATAATTCATCCATTTCGGGTCAGAAAAATGGAAAATTTTTCACCATGTCTAAATTTTATGGAAACAACTTCTATGACTTAATTTTTCATGAGGATTTCAAAAATCGAATTAATTTGTTAAATTTCATTTATTTGGATAAGAAATGCGACATTTTATTTTATGATTTGTTGGGGTCACAACTCACAACAATGAATTTTTTCCACTGTCTTAAAATTTTAGGATTAATCATTATGCTGGATGACATCTGTGTAGATCGGCTCAACTATTCATGGACAACATTTTTTTTTTGGAAAAAGTTAGTGTCAACAATGTCAAAAATGGACAGGGCTTTTTGTAACAGCACCGATTATCCTTTTTTTTTTTTGGCCAGAAAGCAACGATTATCCTATGGTCACACAATGACAGAGATTTCATGAGAAGTAGCATTTTCAACCAAAGGCCCTCGCCCACACCTTGTGCAACAACTTTATACCCTATTATTGCTACTCGCCACACCTTGGTTTCTACTTCTAAGTTACAGTGATAAGGTTGTCCAAGCAAAGGTGCATTATGTGTTCTGTTTGTTATCAATTATGGATCCAACTGTGTATTTCTTTAGACTTCAGATCCTTCGTTAGTTTTTTTTTTTTTCAAAGACAGGCTACAACTAAACACCGGACAAGAAGGTCAACTGAGGAGGATGGAATAGATTTTTTGTTATTAAAAATAAAATGACAATTGAAAAAAATGGAGATTTTACACCTAACAAGACCCTATGATAAATTACACATCTAAACATCTGATTATTGATGGATCGACCATGAGGAGGATGGAATAGATAGTTTTGAATCCAATAAAAAGATGTGAGAAAGACCAAAGAGAATACTCAATAAAGTTGTCAAACTAATCCTTTTTATAATAATATCATATGATCCATGTAATTGACCTCTCTTAATAAGATAAGGCTTATTATTGTTGTGCTTTAAAACTTATTGCAAAATGCAAATCAGCCTCTAGTTAAAAAAGAAACATTATATATTAGAATGCCATAAGCAGATGGTGGAATACATAAGCTTGGACATGAACTTCTGCATTCCCAGAAAAGACGTGATTCGCTGTTATAAAGCTTGGAGGGAATGAAATCATTTAAAAAATATAAAGGTCGTGAAGGAAACCCCCCAAACTTCACTTATATAACAAAATGATTCATAACATCGTTCAAATGTAGTTGAAAAAATAATTAATAAATTATGATAGGAAATACAAGAAAAAGATGTTAAAATCAAGCAAAATACAAGGGAAGATGGTGTGCAAGTCTGTCCCTTGAAATTTGAAGCACTCTGCTTCTAATCTTCAATTTTTGCTCTCATGAGAACCCTCGTTTCTGAAACTATCTATAATTACACTGCAGCTGTTCATTGCGGAAGCATCAAGAAGGCCATGATTCCATAGTTTGATCATGAATAGCCTCCAACACCTGAACCA
>JANTPZ010021444.1:0-10491 GCA_025593235.1 Vachellia pachyceras | reverse complement strand
AACATGAGAGAGTGTGAGAGAGGGACTTTCGTGTGAATGAAAAGGCGGGAATTTTGAAATTTGGCAGATGAGAAGAGAAAGTGAGAGCTGAGAGAGACGCACGCGAAGCAGAAGCTCGGAACGACCCATCACTGAGGCCGCAGCAGGATTCCCTTCGCGTGAGCTTTCGGCAGAGAAGTCAGGCAAGCTTTTGGTGAAGGTGAAAGTGACAGCACAGCAAGCGAGCCAGATTGGCGCGGAGCCCAAGAAATTGCAAAGCAAGCTGATAATGGCTTATGAACAGTAAATTGGGTCTGAAGCCATGAAGTAAGCTATTTGAGCTGTGGCTTAGTGGAAGAGATTTTAAGGTATAAGTTGATTGATGATACGCTCAGCAATGAAAGGATAACTCATTGGACCCCATTAATGATTCTGACCAAGGGCTTGTTTGCCTCATATTCTGAAACCTACGTTTGTTTTCAAAACTTAGGTTTTACCTCAAAATCTAGGTTTTGTCCAAGCATAAAAATTTTTCTGAAAAGCTATTCTGGTAACAAAACCTCAGTTCGAAATCTAGGTTTTAAAACCTAAGTTTTGAAACTTAAGTTTTCTCTTTCTTACTTTTTCCTCTTTCCTCTTTCATACTTTTTTCCTTCTTTCTCTTTCCTCTTTAATAATTTTTGTTTCTCTTTCCTCTTTCCTACTTTTCATCCTTTCTCTTTCTTCTTTCCTAACCACTTTTTACCTCGGAATCCGTAAACGCTAATAATTTCCCAAACATAAATCACTTTTCAAAATCTAGGTTTTGCATCATAAACTGTAAAAACTATTTTTCCAAAATCTATTCTCTAAAACTTATATTTTGCCTCGAATTCTGTAAAAGCTATTATGACAATAGCTTCCAAACAAACCCCAAATAAATAAAGGCTTTGGCATCGCTGCAATGGACTTTAAAAAAAATAAAATTCATCATTTATATATTTGCGCTATTTAAACTACGGACTTCAAAATTTTTTCACTCTATGCTTTCACTACGCTGTTGATCCTATGACGCCTACAGGTGGGCCTCTGTGGGTTGATCATCATGGCTACATATCTATATAAATCACAATTTACTAATTCTTTTTTTTAAATGGAAGACCCAACCAACCCGGTACCCGACCTTTTGGGCCGACTAATCCGGGGGCGGGGGCAATTATGGGGTTTTTTAAGCTCCAGCCCCTCCCAAAGATCCTGCGGGGGATCAAACTCTGTTCACCCTACCAAACTCAGCCGCAATCATCACTGAATCAGGATGACTTTGATCACAATTTACTAATTCTGCAGCCTCTTACTTCACCCGCTTTCCTTGTGCCCGGCGACCCTCCTTCCAAGTTAAACACTTCATAACTGTATAAACTATTATGCCGTCTCCAAACAGCTCCTTCATTTACATCTGTCCTGGTATTTTCCCATCCAATGTCACAGTCATAGTGTATAGGATTATTATTCACAGTCGTGTTAAAGATATTTTTTCAGTTATTATATTTCAAAACAAAATAATTTAGACAAGAATATATCATATTTTTTAAGGTTATGAGGTTTTACTAAACAATTAAAAAATAACTTAGATATTAAATATATCTTAAATTTTATTCGTTTTAAAAAAAAAAGAAAGTTATAGTCAAAATTTAAAAAAGTCATATGTTAAACTTAATTAGTTAAAATGAAAAAGTAATAAAAGAACATATGGGTTATAAGGAAAAAGATTTTTCTCTCCATGTGTGGAGAGAAAAGTTGGGGGGAAATGTGGTGGGACCCACACCCCATATTCTCTCCAACTTTTCCTTTCTCCCATTTTTTCTCTCCTATCCAGGTAAGTTTCTCTTTCACTTCATATCCAAACAGCAATTTGTATTTTTCATATTAGAAAAAGTTTTCCATTCGTTATCATCCTTATTCAGGGTATAAGAATGCTTGCTACCTTAAAAACTGATGAAGTGAGGCAGAAGTTTTTATGGCTAATTTGTGAACGCAAATCATACGATATATCGGGCTTCATTGTGTGGGATGGTGGCCATTCCGTCCATGATCTCTACCACTTGGAGATTATTACCTCTTCCAGTATATCCGAGTCAGATTTCCTTTTTACTGCTTTATTGTTGTGGCACTTATTTCATACCCGTCTCCAACTACATTGTTTATAGGTTGTCCTACGGTTATGTCCTTCCGCGATGCAAGCAAAGTGTTATTTGACACGTGTGTAGAAGAGGTTTCAATGTTGAAGCAGCGGCTGCATGACATTTAGCTCCGTTATTATATCCTGCTATTTCGAACCTTGTATTCAAAGCTTGCTTTGATTTCAACCATTCATGGTTACTAGACTATATTTTGAATTCATGTCGCTTTGTTCTCGTGCTATGGAGTACCTCTAAACCCAGAGTAGTTTTAGAAGATTTTCTCTTTTAGCCTGCAACTTAACTTATTTTGATTGGTCTGGTTACACCTGATTGACTCCAATTCCTTTTGCTAAAGGCAATGTAGTTTACACTTGATTGCTTGGTTCGGCTACGCCTACATATGCATCCATTTTTTTTCTAATTAAAGCTATTTAATATATAGTTATGCACACAATTATTTACCATGTCAAAAATACGAATAAAAATAAAAATATGTGGTTTCATTTTAAAAAATAATATTTTAAATTAATTTGTTATTGATTGACAAAAAGGAAAATATATGTACATAGCACAAGCAATGAGTATTCACAGATCATGAATGACGGAGCATGCTTTAAATTTTATATTTTATACTCATTGACGTTGATTTTATATTTTTTTGTTAAATTTAAGGAACCGAGACCATGCAAGTGCACCAAAATAATACTTAACTATGTTACAAATTGGAACAGAATCATGGGCTAAAATATTTTGGGGATAGGATTTGTCAGTTCAACGCTGCAATCAACCTATACACTAAAAACAAGCATTTTCTTTAATTTTTTTAGCCGCAAAGCAAATTAATATATAGTTACCCAGACAATTATTTACCATGTCAAAAAATCTACAGAATTAAATACAGATTGCACTATTATGAATATTTAAAGCATGGTACCTATCTACCCATAATTTTTTTATTAATCTAAATACAGCCTTTATTCAAGAAATAATATTTCATTCCTTCCATTAAATTTGTGAATATTTCTTTCTCACCATTTTTTTTGGAGACACTTACTTCATTATTTAAGTTGTATAATTGATGATCCTTTTTTAAGCAAATAAATCAATCCATTTTGCTTGACTTCATTTCATATAAGGAGCTTTTGTTGAAAACAGATCATTCAATAAATGTCTAACAATATTAAAAGATAAGTGAAATAGGAACTACCAATTCTTCGCTGTGTTCTTAAATTTCTGAACCTTACATAATGTCCTTTTTTTCATAGTTGAAATTTAATTGTCATTGGAGCACTAAAATATGAAAACAATTCATGTGCCACCAATTTTTATAGGGATCAATCACACTGTTGCTAGCATTTCTTTGTAATCCAGGTAATAAAAAAGTTATATGAATACGTTATGTAATAGATCTCATCATTTTGTACTTGGCAACGGTATATTGTTTCATCTGTGACCAAAAAGGTAAAGAAAGGTTAGACAAACGGTGAAAGGACAACATATTCATTCAGATAGTAGTTATCTACCAACCAGGACTTTGTGCAAACGAACTTCTTGGACGCTGGGTGTGGGTTCCTCGTCCTCGGTCCGTTTGGATAAGCAGTGCGAGAAGTGGTTTTTTTGTAGAAGTTATTTTGGAAAAGGAATTATAAGCAGAAGTTAAAAGTGTAACGTGATTTATGTTTGGATTAGTGGTGGGAGAAGTGACTTTTTTGAAAAAGGAGAAAGCGTTTGGATAAACGTTAGGGAAGTGATTTTTTGTGGCAAATTACATAAAAGGACATGAATCTCATTAAATGCCACACAATCATATATATTTTATTTTAACTATTTGTGATAATTTTGAGCATGAAGACAATGATAAAAAATAAAAAAGGAGTAACTGAAAATATATGTAAATTAACTATCATGAAAAAATAAAAATTCTTTCAACTAACATTATTTATGTTTCAATTTTGTGGAAAATTACTTAAAAATATATAAATCTGATTAAATACTAAATATTCATATATTTTTTTGATTGAGGGACATTTGAAACTATTCATATATTTAATATTCATATATTAAATACTAAATTTCTGTTGCCAAATGTCTCTCCCGCACGTCACTTCGTCAACCCCCAAAACTAAAAAAACCCAACAAATCACCAGTCACGTTGCTTAATTCCCCAAAAATCTTCGTCTTTTTCGCATTCCCCAGAAACCCATCTCTGGAACACTGATTCATCTCCCTCAAATGGTTCTCCATTTTTCAACTTTGTCAGAATCGCACCCCTGTCACTACTTTCTCCCTACTTCATCCTCCATCTTCATCCTCCAGCTCTTGCATTTAGGTATGGTTTTGTTCGAAGCTTGGACGCCTTTTATTTTGCTGCAGTTTGCTGGTATGGGGCTGATATGAATCCAATTGGTTCTTATTTCAGATCTCAAGAATGAGCTTTTTCGCTGGAAGGAGCTTCGATTAGCTTCTCGATGGAAGGAGCTTTTGCTCGAGAAGGACTTCTGGCATGACGCTGTGCTAAACGTCTACAATGGAGTCCACCGTGCTTTTTGCCTCAAAAGCCACTTTTTTCCATCCAATCGCTGAACCAAACACTACCCTCCTTGAACTCTCTTTCAGAATTCCTACTTACGGTTGTAAGGCTGTCCTATCATGCGTAAAGGCTCTATTGCTTTACATCATCGAGTACCGTGTTGACATGTGCAACACTACTACCAACTGCACTTCCTTCAGAAATAATCTGCGCAGCAGGTCCTCCTTCCCATGCCATCGCTCCTGCTTAGCCATTCTCACGCAAGCGTTTCCTTTCTGCAACCACAATGTTGATTGCTACATCCTCTGTTCATAGGAGAACATGTTGTCTATCCCCATGCCCTTCCTTCAATAATCTTTGCCCTACGCTTGTAGTGACTCCTGAAGAATATGAAAGATGGTGTCTTCCATGGTGCAAATATTTTATTATTAAATTATTAGGGAAGACCATTCCAATCTGGGGCATGAAAGTGGCTCTGCATAGACCTTGGAAACAAGGGAAGCTTTTGAAATCACGGATCTGGATAACATGTACTTTGTGGTGTCGTTCGCTAACGAGGAGGATATGGATTATGTATATTTTGAAGGTCCCTAGATGGTAGCAGATCATTATCTGATCGTTCAACAGTGGCACCCTAACTTTAATCCTTAGATTTTGAGAGTCAAAGGAAAATTGCTGCTTAGATTTGGATTCCGGTTGTCCCTTTAGAATTCTTCAACTTTGAAAGCCTGTGAAAAATTGGATGCTTGGTCGGGAAAACTTTGAAGGTGGACTCGATGACTTATCTAAAGGAACGAGGGAGGTTTGCTCGCATTTGTGTTGAGTTAGATCTGAAAAATCGTTTGATTTCAGCAGTTACCATTTTTAGGAAACAGAGGTTCGTGGAGTATAAGGGCCTTCACCTCATTTGTTTCCATTGTGGACTTTACGGACACCATCGAGACCGCTGCCCAGAGCTTCACTCTAACTCTCGGGAGAACACATCAGGACTTAGTGAGGCTGAAGGAAAAGTACACAAGGAGAGTGAGCAGATGGATGCTGGCGAGGCAAAAACATCCAAAAAGTAGGATTGTTCACAGGAGGGCACACCGGTAGCCTCCGTCGGCGACGATACACAGTTATTAGATAAGTTGGATGCGTGGAACTTGGTCGTCCGACCACCACGGTGAAAAAACAGCGGCCTTGATTCGTTGGAGACCAGAACGAGTAATCAGCAAAAGATTCTGAAGAATAAGCCTGTCACCAAGGCCGTTAACGAGCAAAGGGGATTTGGTTCTCATAGTTTAAGTAACGATATGCTAGGAGTGAGATTCTCGAGTGGGGCAAATTTAGATTCCTGAAATGTTGAAAAAGATGTTATTAATAAGAGCAAGTGGGTCCCTGTTGACCATGTAAGAAGAAGGAAGGAACGTGTGACCATTGGCAGCAAAAAATATGGATTAGGAGAAGCGATGTAGTACCGATTGTCTGCAAGCCCAACAAACAATCTTTTCTATCCTCAACCAATCCATTTAGTGCCTTAATGGACACAGGGAATCAGGCACATCTAACTATGGTGACTTCGTCAAGGACCTGAGATTAGTGGAGTCCAATAAAGAAGCAATGGAACTTGAAGGAGTAGAAGCCCAAAATGAATTGAGAGATGAGGATGGTAGCTGTAAAACCCTTACTTTAATACCAAAAACCTAACTTAAGTTAATAAGCAGATTATAATTCTTAATCTTTATTTCAATCTGTCAGGAATATAGAGAACTCACTAAATTTATTATATTACGAGGTTATCAATATTTGTGATAAGACATGGTTTGCCAAAATGAGTCCTATAGATGGCAATATACAGCAGTCAACACATAAATAACAAAAGAGGCGATACAGAGATATACAAGGATATCTGTTGCCTCATAATTCTCCCATATGATTTTGCAAAAGAGCTATTACCTGAAAAGTGTTAAATTGATAGAATGAGACAAAAGTCCCAGTAACCGGCATTTCTACTTAAAAGGCATACGAGCGAGTGTCAATGAGAGATAAAGAATTAATCGCATATGAATACAATTTCTCAGGCAATACCAAACTATTCCAAATACACATCATAGGATTCATGTATATCATTATCATGATACTCATTATTATCACGATCGCCAAGATCAATCGGATCAACATCCACATAACCACTTTTCCATAATTATCAATTTATAATCACAAGGATTTCAAGCTTGCATCATCACAACATTGTACATAACTCAATACACAGAGATTTATTATCTTTCCTTTTGTTTTCCCTTATTCCTCCCCAGCCTTATTTCCTCTGACTAAACCCATGGGCTAGTACTGTCCCATTCGACTGGTAGTACAATTCAACGAGCTCACCGGTAAGTGATGTGGACTGGCCAAGTTTCACAGAGCACAAGACCGGACCATGGGTCCCCCCTTTCACATCACAGGGGTGTCACAAGCCCTCATCACAATGGGTATAGGATCTTCCGGTAATCAGACTCGAAAGTCATCCAACCTTATTCCCTCTTTAGCATGCCGAATATTCACCCCCTTATTTCCTCTTTAATAATTTCCCATCAATAACCACATCCTCCTCTCCCAATATCACAATTCTCTTTATAACATTAAAGCAAAGGAACATCCACAATTTATCATCAATATGTAATCACGCATTAATAGTCACTGGCATATTTCAATCAATAGCTTGAAACTCAGGTTTTCTATCAAGTCAAGAGAACATTTATCACAACCATTTGCAAACGTTGCCATTATAACACATTCAATCTTTAACTTTAAACTCCACAATATATTTTCAATATTATTAACACAAAGTTTATCAAATAATAATATTTTCATCACAATCAATTCAAAATCACTCACCAGATATGTCCTAAGTATGCATAATAAGTAGAAAGTAGTTACCTCTCATCCAGCAAGGGAATATTATGACAATAGCAATCCCGTGCTCAACACCAACAATTTCTACAATTAGTCTACACAATTACGCATTACCACATATTAGTTTATTTCTTTAATATTTTGTCATATACTATGATTTCATAAAAACCTCAAATATTTACAAAAATCCTCAAATATTTTAATTTCCTTTAAATCTCTAAATATGGGGAAATTATAATTTTTACTAAAATTCCAAATTCTATTTTCAAACTCTAGTAACAATACTAAATATTAGAAACTCACTATTACCTCCATAAACCTCAATTAAAATATCTAATCCTTCATAAATTTTCTATTATCTTTAATAATCTCAAATAAAATATTTAACTCATCATTTGCTAGCTCAAAATATGCTATATATTAAATACTCTATACAAAATAAATTTCTAAAATACCTCTGATGTCCAATAAATAAACCTAACCACACAGAATATGGTTATAAAAATATATCTATTATTATTCAGTTTTTTAATAAAACTTCAACTATATAAATATTCAAATACCAAAATATTCTCTAATTAATATGATATTACTACCGTTGGATAGAGAAAAATATTTAGAATAACTTTCATGAAAGAACTATATTGAAAAGAAATTATTTTACTCACCTAAATGATCCCAAAAGTAAAACTTTGTAATTAGAAAACTCTGTTTAAACTCTTTTTTCTTCTCTCTCCCTCTTTTCCTCACTCCTCTCTCCGCCTCTCTCAATTTCCTCATGCTTTCCACTTTTTCTTCTGCCCAAAACGCTGGCTGTGGGGGTATATATATTACCACACCGCCATTCCACTGTTACAAGCGTCAGTTTCCTCTTCTTTTTTTTAGGATAAAGCTATCAGGCGATGGAGTTGATATTTTGGGGAAAAAGGAGAAAATTACCCTCAAAGACCCAAAAGTTATAATAATTACAGTTTTGACCCCTTTTTAATAATTTATTTGCTTAATTATTTCTTAACTTCAATTAAATCCCAATTTAAAAATTAGGATATTACAGTAGCAAGTTGAATCTTTCAAGAACACATGAGAGATGGTGATAGTTGAAAATGAGGGCCTTACAGCCCATAATTTGATAAATAGTGTTGTCCCATAAATTGTCTCTTTTGGAATGTGAGAGGTGCAATTAATGGCTTGGAATAAGGTGTGTCAGAAGAAAACGGTAGGGGGCCTTGGTATGTGGCACTTAAAACAGTAAAATAAGGCGTATATGATGAAGTTGGGATGGGGCCTTGTGAAGAGAAATGATACCCTTTGGGTGAGAGTGATACGGAGTAAGTATAATTGTGGAAATGACCTTCTACTTACTATTGATCCCAAGAAACCTGGTTCATGTGCTTGGAAAGAAATTAGGAACTCTAACTTATATGAGTCTGAATGATAGAAAGGAGGAAGGGCAAACGTTGTGGCCGATTATTTAAAAACTCAAAATCCCTCAGAGAAGTAAGACTTTCACTTAAGTATCCCTTCAAAGACACCTTCTTACTAACTACAAGAAATAGAAAATGTGCCTTCATCCAAATGGTTTTTGTGTTGTGTGCAGTAACTTTATGGAAGATGACATTTATGTGTTGTGGGACTGCCATAAGACAAGGCTGTTTTGGGAGAGTACAGTGCATCCTTCATGTTACTCATCTTTCTTTGATTTTGACATTCATGCATGGTTTAAACTAAATATGACAAGGAAGATAATGAGAGAAAAGAGAGACTGGAAGCATAACTTAATTATAATTTGCTAGCTTATTTGGCAAGTAAGGAATGAGCACATGCATGGGGTAACGAAGCTAAATACAGGCAAATATTCGTGTAAGCTAAATCCATCTACCACTGTATTCTTCGCTCGAGCACTAAAATAAGTGGAGTGAATCTAAACGGTAGATGTGTAGTTGACAGACGATCTCCTTATGAGAATATTTCAAACGATACACGAGTCATGGTGGACGATGTTTACTCCTATGCTTCTGATACCACGGCTTGTGGCGGTATCCTAATGAATGGGGGAGTTATTTTTAAAGGTTTTATGATGCGTTTGGACCATGGGGATTGACTTACTGCGGAATTACGGGGCTACTTAATAGGTTTAAAAGAGCATGTGATTATGGAGTAAAGAAGCTTACTCTAACCTTAGACTCAGTGGAAACTATTGGCCCCCTCCAAAAGGAGGTATCAGATCTTCATGAAGAATGGAGCATGATTAGCGAGATAAAAATTATGCTCTTGCGGGACTGGGATGTCAGTTTGAAAATTATCGAAAGATATGCAAATGAAGCTGCCGATTGTATGTCAAAAAATACACTTCGTAGTGCTCTTAAACACCACATCCTTTATAAATTTTATACGGTTGCTTTTCTAAAGGCAACGGATGCCACTTAATTCCTTTTTTATGCATTTGTTTTATTTTTTGTTTTATTTCCGTTTCTGAAAAAAAAAACCAAAAATAATAATTGTAACAGTAGGCGAAGATGCGAGCCGCCCGTAAAAGCGAGCGTCAAGATGCTACGTGCCTGCTCTGTGACTTTATCCTTCTTGGACCTAATTCTTGGGCGAATAGTCAATTCAATTCCAAACTGAGCTTGTTGCTCTTCTCGTTTTGGCTCTTGCTTTGGCCTGGAAATTTCTGGACAATCCTCTTCTCTCCTTCTGCTTCTTTCTTCGCCAACCCTAATTGTTCATATATACTTACACATATTTTATAGATATATAGCGCGAGAATTTGAAAGGTCCATAGAATTTTCCAACCATGGGGCCAAATGCAGGTTCTTTATCGGCGGTGGCGAAACAGGCGGAGCAACTTCGAATAGACGGAAATAAGTACTTCAAGAAAGATCGGTTCGGAGCTGCCATCGATGCTTATACGGAGGTATTCTTTAGATT
>JANTPZ010021442.1:0-10041 GCA_025593235.1 Vachellia pachyceras | reverse complement strand
AATGACCAAAATACCCTTTAACTTTCTCACAATTACCATTTTGCCCTTACTTTCTCTACTTTTCCAAAAATTACTATTTTGCCCTTACTTTTGATAGTAAAAGACCTTTATGTCCTTGGTCTTTTATTAAATGACGTATGGGTCCCTTTCCTGAAGGTTTTCCCATCCTCATATCACTCTGGGCAATTTTTCCTTAATTCTGGAATTCCTATGGAACTCCGTGTACTAAGCCAGGTCTATCTTTATGACTTCCGGCTTATAGTCTTTCTTTCTATACTATTTACCTCTGATTTCTCTTTTAATTTCCTAGCTATCGGATTAGCATTTAATTCAGCTAGCATAGAAATTTAGGGATATTACAGAGCGCAACCGTGAATCACAGATTTTCCAGATTCGACTGGATTTCCGTCTACATAATTTTGAAGGCGAAAGAGGGAAAAATAATTATTTAAGGTATCAGGAGCCCTCCAAAAATTTAGACAAAAAATATGGAAAATCCAGTGAATTTTATAGTATTTAATAAAATTATTATCCAGTGTATGATTAAGGTGATTTTCCAAAAAATCGGGAAAAGACCCAAAAATCCCCGAAGTATAATTATTTTAAAAATTAATTTTGGACACTCTAGAGGGAATTTCGGAAAAAGGTAAAGGGCTGGAGAATCAGTGAAAAATGTAGTATTTTCAAGGCCCTAAAAGAAATTTGCTCTCCGATTGCTCCATTTCAGGGATTTTGGACAGGATAAAATAATCCTGTAAAATTTGAGGTAATCAAGGGGTATTTTGGGAATAATAAATTTGTCATATTCAAGATTAAAATATGGAAATTAAATGAGGAGGAAAATATGTTCAGAAAAGTAGAAAAAGATTTACCGAAATAAAGTTAAGTTTACCAGTAAAAAGTATAATCGGTAAAAGTAACAGAATGGGATCCAGTTTGGTTAATGAAACCAGATTTTTACCGTCATGACACCTTTTTACCATCCAATGAGAAGCAAGCAAATGGCCATAAGGTGGATTAATATGAGCCCTTGGATCTAAACTTAGTTAGTAAGTTTCCATCTTGGCCATTAATCTTAAAGTGGAGAATTAATTAAATCATAACTCTTTCTCCCTCAATTTTGGACGACTTTCTTTAGCCATGGGAGAGCAAAATGACACCACTGAAGAACACAAAGAGGAAGAAAAGCTCCAAGAAATTTAAGGTAAGTAAGCAAGCAACCTTTTTGTATATACCAATCTCTTCCTTATGATCTTCTCTACCCTTCCATGGTTCCAAAATCTGATTTGGTCTCTCTTTTTCAAGTTTCATAACCAAGGGTTCTTGATAGAAAAGTGAGAAAGAGAGGGATTTAAAGCCATCTATTGGTTGCAAATGTCTTCTCTTGTTGAAAAGAGCATATTGATGTTGTTGTTGATGTTGATTGAGTTGTTTTCATGATTTTGTAAAATTGGGAAATCATGCATGAATAGGGGTTATGCTGCCCAATTTTCCTCTTGACATAGGAGAGTTATAATCAAGCCTTACCATGCATGAATGTAAGGTTGAAAGCAAGAATATGATGATAGAAGTTGAAAAACACATGTTTGTGAATATGTGTGATATGTCTTGGCCTGACCTGGAAGTAGGAGAACATGAATTGTTTTGATGATTTTGATTCTTCCAATGGGTGTATAATGTAAAATTGTGTAGGTATACAAGTGTTCATGATTTTTAGATGCTTGTATATGAATCTGGAATTTTCGGAAGTTTAAGAGTAAGTGCTGTGAAATTCGTTTTCTAGAAGCAGTATAATTGTAACGTATTGTTGTGTGGTCCAATGTTGTCCAATGACCATGAAACTTTCCAGAATTAAAGAAGACTTGTCAAACCTTAATTTATAGGTCATTTTGGTTAATTGGATTTGTGTGCTGTGAGATATGAATTTTTGAAGTTTTGGCACTAAATCTGGAACAAAGCCTAACACAGTTGGGTAAACTGAGAATTCTGGAATTTTGGGTGCATAAATGCCAACAGATAGTATTTTTCACATAAAAAAGAATTAATGAAATTCACATAGGAAGTTGAACCACCCTAATTGGATATCTATACAATTAATTATGATTTTTCAAATTTTGGTCAAAGTGCTGGCAGCTCTTGGATACCATGCGAATTTAAGAAAGAAGTGACCAAATGTAATTTGTAGGAACTCCAATGATGAAAGTAAGCCTTTAGGGCTAATGTGGCCCATTGGGCATTCACTTTTCATGACTCTAATAATGTCATTACTTATCTATGGCCATAAAGTGACAAATCAAAAGCTATGGTTAGAAGATCAAAGTACTAGAGGAGGAGGCAAAGTCTAAAAGGTAGTGAACTTATTTACTTGTATGTATGTGATGTTATGTTGTTCATTGATTTGCTGTATTGCTTTGTTTTTACTATGGCCATAAGTATATTTCACGAAACATTGAGTACGCAGCATTTCATTATGTGAATATGAGCCTATGTAAGGCAAGCAATCATACACTAGCATTCATCCTACATGCATTGTTTGTAATGTTTGCTATTGAGATTCCTCGAATCTCACCCTCCCCCGCTAACCAATTTTAGGTACAAGTTCTTCCAAGGGAAAGAAGAAAATGCATGATGCAAGGAATTTACATGGGGTTATGCATATGAATATATGTTGTAAATCTTATGACATTTTAAGACTTTCATATTTTATGTAATATGTGTAATGAACCTTAGTATGTTTGGTTAGTACGTGATAGTAAGGGACTTCCATTTGCATGATCAAGCATGACTAAAAGAGGTTTAAAAGTTAGGGTTTTAAATGAAGTTTGAAAATGTTAAGTTTGACTTTTTATCAAAGTGAAGTTGGTCAAACCCCTAAATTTGACCTATCGAGTAGCAGGGTAAATAAACTTCAAATGAGATTAAATTTTACAGAAAAATATTTGGCATTCAAAGCTTTAAAATAATCCAAAGAACACTGAATTTGGAGTTTTGTATAGGAAGTTATGATGTTCCAAACTTTGAAGAAAATCACTGAAAAACCTGGAAAAATGGAAAATTGCCAAATGAACAGTGCTTTTTCACGCATTAAACTGTATTAATTCGGCATGCTAATGAATCAATGAGTATTTTTCCTTCATAAAGGAACTTATAATTTTCAAATAGAAATTGGAAGCACTCAATTTCGATTTTTCTACAATTAGTTATAAATCTTCAATGTTAGTCATAAAACCAGTGAATAATAACTTTCGAAAGTTGAAATTTTTCAAATTGAGACTTTTGGACCTTCTGATCACATTGAGGCTTCCCTTTGATTTCAAATCAATATAAAATGAAGCTAAAGGTTGAGATTAAGGTCTGTCACAGAACTAGATTAGGGTTACAGGAATTAAACATTTAACTCTCTTAGAATTGAATGGATACGTCCATTGTGACTCAGTTTTTATTAAGGGTTACAAAAATCGATTTTTTTTTAAAAAACTTATGCATCTATTTGGATATAAAAAAGCCACATCTTTTTTTGAGCTAGATTAGTGTTAAAGGAAATAGACATTTAACTCTGATAGAATTGAATAGAAACATCCACTGTGACTCAGCTTTTATTGAGGATTAAATAAAACGAGTTTTTTAAAAACCATATTCATCTATTTGGATATAAAAAAGTCACATCTTGTTTTGAAACTAAATTAGGGTTAAAGGAATTAAAAATTTAACTCTAATAGAATTGAAGGGAAACATCCACTGTGCCTCAGTTTTTATAAAGGGTTACATAAATAGAGTTTTTTAAAAAACTTATTCATCTATTTGGACATAAAAATGTCACATCTTTTTTTGGAACTAGTTTAGGGTTAAAGGAATTAAACTTTTAACTCTCATAGAATTGAATGGAAACATCAACTATGACCTAGTTTTATTAGAGGATTACATAAATTGAATTTCTTTAAAAACGTATTCATGTATTTCGACATAAAAATGCCATATCTTTTTTTGGAACAAGATTAGGGTTAAATGAATTAAACATTTAACTCTCTTACAATTGAATGGATACATCCACTGTGACTCAGTTTTTATTGAGGGTTACATAAATCGAGTTTTTTTTAAAAAAACTTATTCATCTATTTGAATATAAAAAAGCCACATTTTTTGGAACTACATTAGGGTTACCAGAATTCAACGTTTTACTCTCTTCAAATTGAATGGATACATCCACTGTGACTTTGTTTTTATTAAGGATTACATAAATCGAGTTTTTTTAAAAAAACTTATTCATCTTTTTGGATGTAAAAATGCAAAATCTTTTTTTGAAACTTCATTGGGGTTAAAGGAATTAAATATTTAACTCTCTTACAATTGAATGAATACAAACATTGTGACTCAGTTATTATTGAGGGTTACATAAATCTAGTTTTTTTAAAAAAACTTAGTCATCTATTTGGATATAAAAATGCCACATTTTTTTGGAACTAGATTAGGGTTATTGGAATTAAACATTTTACTCTCTTAAAATATAATGGATACATCCACTGTGATTTTGTTTTTATTACGGATTACAAAAGTCGAGTTTTTTTAAAAATGTATTCATCTATTTGGACATAAAAGTGACACATTTTTTGGAACTAGATTAGGGTTAAAGGAATTAAACATTTAACTCTCTTAAAATTGAATGGATATATCCACTGTCACTCAGTTTTTATTGAGGGTTACATAATCAAGTTTTTTTTTAAAAAAATTTATTCATCAATTTGGACATAAAAAAGCCAACTCTTTTTTTGGAACATGGTTAGGGTTAAAGGAATTAAACATCTAACTCTCTTAAAATTGAATAGATACATACACTGTGACTCGGTTTTTATTAAGGGTTACATAAATCGAGTTTTTTAAAAAAAACTTATTCGTCTATTTAGATATAAAAATGCCACATTTTTTTCGGAACAATATTAGGGTTACCGGACTTAAACATTTTACTCTCTTAAAATTGAATGGATACATCTACTGTGACTTTGTTTTTACTAAAGATTACATAAATTGAGTTTTTTTAAAAATGCATTCATCTATGTGGACGTAAAAATGCAACATTTATTTTGGAACTAGATTAGGGTTAAAGGCATTAAACATTTAACTCTCTTAAAATTGAATAGATACATCCACTGTGACTCACTTTTTATTAAGGGTTACATAAATTGATTTTTTTAAAAAAAACTTATTCATATATTTGGACATAAAAATGTCAAATCTTTTTTTGGAACTTAATTAGGGTTAAAGGAATTATGCATTTAACTCTCTTAAAATTGAATGGATACATCCACTGTGACTCAGTTTTTATTGAGGGTTACATAAATCGAGTTTTTTTAAAAAACTTATTCATCTATTTGGACATAAAAATGCCAAATCTTTTTTTGGAACTTGATTGGGGTTAAAGGAATTAAACATTTAAGTCTCTTACAATTGAATGGATACAAACACTGTGACTAAGTTATTATTGAGTGTTACATAAATCTAGTTTTTTTTAAACACTTATTCATCTATTTAGAGATAAAAATGCCACATTTTTTTGGAACTAGATTACGGTTATTAGAATTAAACATTTTACTCTCTTAAAATTGAATGGATACCTCCACTGTAACTTTTTTTATTCCGGATTACAAAAGTCGAGTTTTTTAAAAATGTATTCATCTATTTGGACATAAAAGTGACACATTTTTTGGAACTAGATTAGGGTTAAAGGAATTAAACATTTAACTCTCTTAAAATTGAATGGATACATCCACTGTCACTCAGTTTTTATTGAGGGTTACATAATCATGTTTTTTAGAAAAAATTTATTCATCTATTTGGACATAAAAATGCCAACTCATTTTTTGGAACTTGGTTAGGGTTAAAGAAATTAAACATCTAACTCTCTTAAAATTGAATGCATACATACACTGTGACTCGGTTTTTATTGAGGCTTACTTAAATCGAGTTTTTTAAAAAAACTTATTCATCTATTTGGATATAAAAATGCCACATTTTTTTCTGAACAAGATTAGGGTTACCGAACTTAAACATTTTACTCTCTTAAAATTGAATGGATACATCCACTATGACTTTGTTTTTACTAAAGATTACATAAATTAAGTTTTTTTAAAAAAGCATTGATCTATGTGAACATAAAAATTCAACATTTATTTTGGAACCAATTAGGGTTAAAGGAATTAAACATTTAACTCTCTTAAAATTGAATAGATACATCCACTGTGACTCACTTTTTATTAAGGGTTACATAAATTGAGTTTTTTTAAAAAACTTATTCATATATTTGGACATAAAAATGCCAAATCTTTTTTTGGAACTTGATTAGGGTTAAAGGAATTAAACATTTAACTCTCTTAAAATTGAACGGATAAATCCACTGTGACTCAGTTTTTATTGAGAGTTGCATAAATCCAGTTTTTTTAAAAAAATTATTCATCTATTTGGTCATAAAAATGCCATATTTTTTTGGAACTAGATTAGTGTTACTCGAATTAAACATTTTACTCTCTTAAAATTGAATGGATACATCCACTGTGACTTTGTTTTTATTTAGGATTACATAAATCAAGTTTTTTTAAAAAAACTTATTCATCTTTTTGGACATAAAAATGCCAAATCTTTTTTTGGAACTTAATTAGGGTTAAAGGAATTAAGCATTTAACTCTCTTAAAATTGAATAGATACATCCACTGTGACTCAGTTTTTATTGAGGGTTACATAAATCGAGTTTTTTTTTTTAAAAAACTTATTCATCTATTTGGACATAAAAATGCCAAATCTTTTTTTGGAACTTGATTGGGGTTAAAGGAATTAAACATTTAACTTTCTTACAATTGAATGGATAAAACACTGTGACTCAGTTTTTATTGAGGGTTACATAAATCCAGTTTTTTAAAAAAAACTTATTCATCTATTTGGACATAAAAATGCCATATTTTTTGGAACTAGATTAGTGTTACACGAATTAAACATTTTACCCTCTTAAAATTGAATGGATACATCCACTGTGACTTTGTTTTTATTTAAGAATACATAAATTGTGTTTTTTTAAAAAAAAATTTCATCTTTTTGGACATAAAAATGCCAAATCTTTTTTTGGAACTTGATTAGGGTTAAAGGAATTAAACATTTGCCTCTTTTAAAATTGAATGGACACAAACACTGTGACTCAGTTTTTATTGTGGGTTACATAAATCGAGTTTTCTTTAAAAAAAACTTATTCATCTATTTGGACATAAAAATGCCACATTTTTTTTGAACTAGATTAGCGTTATTGGAATTTAACATTTTACTGTCTTAAAATTGAATGAATACATCCACTGTGACTTTGTTTTTATTATGGATTACAAAAATCGTGTTTTTTTAAATATGTATTCATTTATTTGGACATAAAAATGACACTTTTTTTTGGAACTAGATTATGGTTAAAGGAATTAAACATTGAACTTTGTTAAAATTGAATGGATTCATCCACTGTGACTCAGTTTTTATTGAGGGTTACATAAATCAAGTTTTTTTAAAAAAATTATTCATCTATTTGGACATAAAAATGCCAAATCATTTTTTTTTTTGGAACTTGACTAGGGTTAAAGGAATTAAACTTCTAACTCTCTTAAAATTGAATGGATACATACGCTTTATTGACAACACTCGAGTATTGAGGTTGAATACTTAAGTGTTAAGTCAAAACACCTGAACTTGAAGTGGAACACTCGAGTTGTGGAGGAAGTGTTGACAACACTAACACTCGAGTATTGAGAAAAAGTTTTCAAATGAAGGACAACACTTCAAGCACAACACTCGAGTATTAGGTGAAAGTGTTGACAACACTCGAGTATTGATTCTTGAATACTTGAGTATCGAGCCCCATTTTCTCAAAAACTCAACACTTGCATCTAAACACTTGAGTAATGGCAGAAAAGTGACAACACTCGAGTATTATGTTTTCAACACTCGAGTATTGTGAGATTTCAAATGATTTCACTTCTAGTTTCCTTCTGAACACTCGAGTATCAACTGAAAGTATTCTCAACACTCGAGTACAATAATCTCAATACTCAAGTATTCACAATGGATTTCAAATTCTTTTGCAATACTCTTAGTCAACACTCGAGCAACTTCAAAATTGTTGCAAAACTCGAGCATGACAGAAAACACTCGAGTATCATTTCACAAAATTCAAAATACTTGACTAACACTCGAGTATTATGATCAAACACTCGAGTATATTTTTTCAATGGCTATTTTCTCTCTCTGACAGCTTTTCACCTGCTCCGTATCTTTCCTTATTCGTGTCTAACAACGTTTGAAGTTCACCTGCCCTCATAAATGCAGAATGCAGGATCATAGGAAGAGAAAAACGATGTACCCTCATACAGATAGCATGATTCAAAGCCTTCGTCGTTCACGCTACTCAGAAAGCATTAATTACAGCATTAATGGTGAAGACGAAGTGTTGGTGGATGAGAGTAACAGATAATAAACTCTATCTAACGGCTACTTCATTCCTCTCATCTATAAAAGCTCCAAGCATTCATTGCAGAAACGACAATTATCTTTACGAGCATTAAAGTCATTCATCTGTCTCTTTGTAAAGTCATTCAATTTTTATTCCGAACTTCATTGATTGCTATCTACTCTTTGTAAGATTTTCCTTGAGCAATAATTTTTTGTAAATCTGAGAGATATTTCAAGGTTGGGACCTTGAATTTGCTGGGTTGAGATTTGGATAGAAACAGAGAGTGTGAGACTCTGTTTCATTGAGAATTGTAAGGGGGAGTGAGAATCTCCATTGTAAAGATTGGTGTGCCTGATTCATTGAGATTAGTGGATTACAAAACTCATAGGTGCTCTGAGGACTGGAAGTAGGTCAGAAGGACCGAACTAGGATAAATTCCCTTGTTCATCTCCTCATTTATCTCTCGGTGACACTGCTTTCAATTTGATTTTAACTTTGAATTTTTAATCTGACCAATTCACCCCTCTTGGTCTTATCCTACACTAACATTAGGTATCAGAGCAGGTCTCTTGTTTAAAGAACTGAACAGTTTCAAGGGAGATCCATGGCAGGATTCTGCGAGCATATACTCACTGACGGAGCTTATATCACCAAGCCTTCGGCATTTGTGACACCTCTTATTATCCCTCTTAGCTTCCATTATGATAAGTTGGAACCAATTAATGGCCTAAAACATCTTACATTGTGAAAAGGAACCAAAATGAAAACTTTCATTTTTAAGAAAGTTACTATTCATAATTTTTCGGGCCAACTTTGAAAATTCATAACTAATTCTAGAAAAATTGAAATCGATTGGTTCCAAATTCTATTTGAAGCTTACAAATTCCTTTATGAGGGAAAAATACTAATTTTAATAGTAACTAGTCCATTTGGTACAGATTCTTTCGTGAAAATGTACTGTTCATATGGTAATTTTTCATTTTCCCAGGATTTTATATGATTTTTCGTCAACTTTGAACAGTCATAACTTTCTGTACAAAATTCCAATTCTAGTGATCTTTGGCTCGTTTAAAACCTTGCAATGTGAAATATTTTTCCATAAAATTTCAGGACATTTGGAATCCATTTACTCTATTTCACAACAGGACAAAATAGGGAAAATGACCAACTTTACTTCCAGCACTTGGTCAAATTTCAGCCTTACTTAACTTCATAACTTATCACTTTACTTAACTTCATAACTTATCACTTTGATTTCTAAACATTTCTTAACCACATTAATCCATGTAATTAGACATTCTTAAAGCATATACTAGTTATCATAAGTCCATGATACATACCCAAGTCATATTACATATTACATTACAACTTCAAACATCACAACATAAAGTACATAACATATTCCACAACATTTTATATCCACTTTGCTTCAAGAATCATTCACTTCCTTCTTACCCTTGAGTATGCTTCCACCTAAAAATGGTTAGTGGGGGAGGGTGAGATTTTTGGAAATCCCAGTAGCAAAACTTTCAAACACACATTATAAAATTGCATGACAACTTTCAATATAA
>JANTPZ010021441.1:0-11034 GCA_025593235.1 Vachellia pachyceras | reverse complement strand
AATTAATTCACTAATAATTAGTCAATATTAATAGAATTAGAATTTGAAGCATGATGTGAAGATGTAGCATTTTCTTGAACTCGATGCCCTTCCTTTTGTATAGATAAAAATATTTTAGCATGATTTTATAAAAAAAAATGGGCTACCCGCCAGCCCGGCGGGTTAGCCCATCATGGGTTTAGCCCATATGGGTTCGGGCTAAAATATTCGCATCAAAACGGGCTTCAATTTTCACAACCCAACCCACCACGGTTATGGGTTGGGCGGGTTTAGCCCACGGGTTTTACCCGTATTACCGGCTCTAGCTCCTCCCATCCTATTTACACATAACATTTCTCTCATAGGTTTGATCGTAAATATAACTAACAATTTAACTGTCTAAAAATTAAATGCACAGTTCCTTTTTTTATCATACATTATTTGGTAATTATATTTTTTTCACATATTCCATCCCATCTATTTTCCACTTATAAATAAAGATATATTTGAGAAAAAAAAGTAAATCTCTTACATATTTATTGTTTTTTACCAATCTTAACCACCGATTTGTCTTGTATATAATATAGGTAGCTATTGTTTATTAAAATGATTGATGGGAGTATTTCTATCAACGAAATTGCTCAAGATTATGAGTTCATTTGGTGGAGCCTTAAGAAAAGTCTAACGCAAATTCAACAGTGTTTTTCCGCAAAACGAGATAATCTCCTTCGCATATTTACCTCTACTTTCGTAAAAGTATTTTTCTACCGTGTTCCCAAATCAACAATATATGCTTTTAACATCAATCTCAGTCATAGCCTTCTGATTACTATAGCACACGGTTTTGGGGGAAAATGAATACCAAGAATAATTAATCACGTTGAAAATTCGCGAGAGACACCAAACTGATGATCGAAATCTTATTGGTGCCAATCAGAAGTCATGTTTGAAAGCGTGTTTGCTTCACATATAGCATTGCCAATCAAATGAAATTTCCAACGTTGGTTGCGGAAGTCGTCTCACAGTCACAGGGATATGAACCGTTGAATTATCGGCCTTCATTGATGGGTTCGTACGTGACACGTCTGACTTTTTACTAAGCCTGATAGATACGACTGTGGTGAGTTTGTAAAAGTCAAATGCATGTTCAACAGTATTTTTCCGTAAAATAAAATATTATCCTTCATAAATTTACCTCGATTTACCTAAAAGTATTTTCTACCGCGTTGTCAAACGGATACAGTGAAAACCCTTGTTTCCAAGTCATCTTTTATTATTATTGGTTAACATAAAACTTTTGTATAATTAATAAACACTGGATTATTAAATTAATGGCCCTCTAATTATTAAATTAATGAACTTTTGGGCCAAACACAGTAAAAATCGATAGAGCGTACGTACTGTATGCTCGTGAACTATCGAAATAGTGATCTTAATGGCTACTGAAGAATTTAGATAACAAGCCATGACTGTCTCTTGCATTAAGTTTCTCAACAACTCAAAAATACGTTCAACAATATTTTTACGCAAATCGAAATAATCTCCTTCATATATTTACCTCGTAAATGATAAAAGTATTTCTCTATCGCTTTACCAAATGGACTCATTAAGGTACTTTAAAGGATCACCACTATTTTCTTATCAGAATTAGTTCCAGTAGAGAGCATAATGTGAATATGAACCTTAGTCACAGTCTTCTCATATATTACTAAATATACAGTACTGTCCTGTGAAAAGAATATATCCAAAGAACCCATGCGACAAGGCAACCATCGAAGACTCTCCTTTTCAAGTCTTCCTTTGGCCATTTCAAGCGCTTTCCTTCCTCATTACACCAAGAATTACTATGATTTAACTATAAAAAACAATATGAATGTAATGTTACCAGACATTATAGTTGTTGTGGGACTTTTTATTATCTATCTCTTTTTCAGTATCTTACAGTAATTACCCTATAATTTTATCATATAATCTTTTGGTGTTCTAATTTAAAATATATTATCATATTTTTTTTAATATAAGACCCAATTAATTCTTTCAGGAGATTAAAAAACTAAAATATACTATATATATTTTAAAATATTCATGTGTATTATTAGATTATATATAAATTTATAAATTAGTTTTAAAAAATAATACATATATAAGTTAATTAACTTCTTTAATATTCCTAAAAATAATTAGTTGACTGTCATGTTAGGGAGGGAATGCATTATTAGTTTTGTAAAGATTCTTCCTTCTCGTGATATTTTTTTAACGGTGTATTTTTCTGATCGATTAAAAAATTGACTTTCTGAACCGTGAGCAGTGAAGCAATCACATACGCTCCACACTGGAATTTGCAAGTCCAAGAGATGAATAAGAGTAATTGGAGCGAGCTAGAGACACAGATCATCATTAACAACAAAAACAACGAAATGAAGCTCTTCAGAACTGATTCTCCTCTCTCTGTTTTCACGATCTTCATCATCGTCCTTACAGTGATCATAACCAGTTATAGAGCATCAGCCCAATATGACGAATATCATGGCTGCCGAAATACAACCTTTTTCTCTTCCAATAGTACCTATCAAACCAATCTCCACCATCTCCTTTCATGGCTTTCCTCAAATTCCACCCGCCGAAACGGTTTCTACTACGCCACCGCCGGCAACTCCGACGACACCGTCTACGGCGCCTTCCTCTGCCGCGGAGATCTCACCCCCGATGCCTGCCATGACTGCGCTTCCAAAGCGGCCAAACAAATACTCCAAAAGTGTCCATTCGATAAGAAGTCAGTTATCTGGCTCAACGAGTGTATGTTGCGTTACTCAGACGGGCCTTTCTTCGCTATCAGTGAAGAAATCCCCAGGCTTATGTTGATGAACACTGCGACTAGCTCTAACCAGAGTGGTTTTACGTCGCTGTTGGGTGACACTATGAACGAGGTGGCGGCGCGAGCTGTGAAGGGCGGAGCCAACAAGAAGTTTGCCACTAAAGAAGCCAACTTTTCTACTTTCCAAACGCTGTTCGCACTTACACAGTGCACGCCGGACTTATCAGAAAATACCTGCGAAACATGCTTGCAACGAGGAATTTCCAACTTACCCATTTGCTGCAATGGAAAGATAGGGGCCAGAATCTTACAACCTAGTTGTATTGTCCGATATGAAGTGTACCCGTTTTACCATCCATCTCCGGTGTTTGTCTCAAAAGAGCCACCACCACCAAAAGGTATTGTGTAAAGTCCTGTGCTGGCCTTTTGACTTCTCCAAATTAGTTATATCGACTTGATGAAGTGGTAGTATATAACTGATAAACCAATTAATTCGATGAGCAGAAAAAACCCGAACCTCTGTATCCATAATCGTTGCGATTGTGGCTCCAATTGTGACTGCTTTGCTGCTTTTCTTCCTTCTCTGCTGGGTAGTAATGATTAGAAGGGCAAGCAAGAAGTTCAAATCAGTACCAGCTGAAGAAAATGATGGTATGGTTCAGATTATAATGTTGTTTGTGTGTTTCTTTCAGTACTTCCTCATTTTTCTAGCTTAGCAGCTATGAAATAATTCGATCTATTATAAAAATTTGATTCAACAATTGAAAACTCAGAAGGTCTTCCGCTTTAAGCTTACTCTGGCTGCTTATGTGCAGTTGAAATTTCAAGTGTGGAGTACTTGCAGTTTGATCTAGAAACAGTCAAATTGGCCACAAACAACTTCTGCCAGGAAAATAAATTGGGCGAAGGAGGGTTTGGTGAGGTTTTTAAGGTATCTTACATTTTTCTCTGTCAAAGTATGAGACATTTTGGCTTCGGGTTCAAAGCTTCTGAAAGACTGTGCGGTATTTTCAGGGATCTCTTCCTAATGGGCAAGATATTGCTGTTAAGAGGCTTTCATTAAGCTCTAGTCAAGGTGAAGAAGAATTCAAGAACGAGGTGGTTTTAGTGGCCAAGCTTCAACATAGAAACCTTGTTAGGCTGTTGGGATTTTGCTTGGATGGAGAGGAGAAGATCCTCATATACGAGTTCATCCCCAACAAGAGCTTGGATCATTTCATTTTCGGTATGTCATTCATAAATTTCTATAATTTGAATTTCTTTCCCTCTTTCATACTGCATATTAATTAATTTATCCCTTTTGGTATTCCATTAGACGACAAAAGAAAAAGTATGCTCAATTGGACACAACGATATAAGATTATACAAGGAGTTGCTCGAGGCATACTTTATCTTCATGAAGACTCTCGACTTAGAATTATACACCGTGATCTTAAAGCCAGTAACATATTACTAGATGAGAGTTTGAAACCAAAAATTGCAGATTTTGGTATGGCAAAAATTTTTGGTGCAGATCAAACTCGAGAAAGTACAAATAGAATCGTGGGAACATTGTAAGCTATATTTCTCTAATTTTGATTTGCTTTGTCCCAATGTCTTCTGTTCTATTTTGAACACCTAATATTTTAATAGTAAATGTATATTACTCAACTTTTGTAATCTAAATTTATTTTTGTATATAGTGGTTATATGCCTCCAGAATATGCAATGCATGGACATTTGTCCATAAAAGTTGACGTATACAGCTTTGGCGTGTTGATTTTGGAAATAATAAGAGGACAAAAGAGCTCATCCTTTCATGAATCCAACTATGAAGACCATCTATTGAACTATGTGAGTTTGAAGCATCTATGTATTTCTTCTTCCTCTGTTTCTGTTCTGACTTTGACACTATACTTGTCTTCCAGGCATGGAGAAAATGGAAAGATGGGACGCCATTGGAAGTGTTAGATGTGAGTTTGAGAGAGTCTTATAATAGAGAGGAAGTGAGCAGATGCATTCAGATTGCATTATCATGTGTACAAGAAGATCCAGCTCTGAGGCCAACAATGCAGACAATAGTTCTGATGCTAAACAGTTACTCAGTTAGTCTAGCAACACCTGAGCGACCTCCATTGTTGGTTCAAAGCAGAAGTGTTGAGCCCAGCAACCTTCCATTGGAATCATCTTACAGGTCTTCTAAAAGCAAATCACTCTCATGCTCTGTTGATCAAGCTTCCATCACTCAAGTCTACCCTCGATAGCTTTATCTCATGCTCCGTTCACCAAACATGTGGAACGTGGAGGTTCATTTGGATCCTTATGTAACATCAGAAGAATATTAATAGGAAAATAAGCTATGAAACTTAGCAGAAGGAACTGTCTCCTTCTGGGGAGAACAGAGATTTGAAACTATAAGCTGATAAAACCCGGTTGTTCAAAGGAATTGATGGATATCTATATATGGTGATTATTGTGGGCAATCTTGTGCGTCTGATACATAGTGGATGCATGTAGATAAACCGCCATTATTAAATGAACATAGGTAACAAGGTAGCATAAAACCCCATGTAGCTGATCATTGCTGACCATTAATTCCATCCCAACTAGAGAATTCTGAATCATCCGTGTTAAAGCAATTAGACTGTAACTTCTTTTACGTTATTATATCAATTGCATGGGAGAAAGATCGGTGGTTTCTCGAGTATTATCAAGAACATATTTTAGAATTTACATCAAAGGCAGAGTGGTTTTATCAGTTGATTCGATAAATTATAAACAAAGTTAAAGAGTCGGTAATTCAATATTATGATAGGCCAAAGGAATCAAAATTCGGGTCCATCATAGGGTGGTTTATGCTATTTGCATCATGCAGCGACATTCCCTTTTCACAACATCCAAGACCCACCACTTTCCTCACTTACCTTGTTCTGCTTAACCCGACCCGACTTCTAGTCTTTGGGACCCCTGGGACGGACCACACGTCCTAGTTCTATAGGACCACAGATCCACAATAATAATAATGATTGCTTTGTTGAAGACAACAACGTCAACGAAAATAATTCAACACCTGTTTCAACGATTCTATTACTTTATTTTCCATTTTCATATTTGTTCATCTTTTTAGTTCCCAATGCCTACTACAGGGTCATGGCCTTATAGGATGGTCATGGTACTAATCAACTTCAGGTATTATGACTGCATCATCCTTTTTGTTTATTTCTTAATTCTTTGATCGTTTATCCCATGCGTGCCTGATTTATTATATAATTTATTGATAGCCCGTGATTTCGATATTTGTAATTCAGCTCGAATTCAACGAGACCTTAGACTAGTGGGAGCAATTTTTTATTTTCAAACAAATGACAACAGACTTGTTAGTATAGATAATTTGAGTGGGTGCAAATATTAAAAATCAGTAGGTGCATAATAAAAATATAATAGTTATTTACATATAAATAAAAAAGGGAGCATTTACCCACATTCATTATACCACTGAGCTCGATATCATTGAATTATCAATTATCGTTAATATTAAATATGAAATTTACGAATGAACCATGTGAATAGCACAATTGATCTTAACACATGGATAGGGGTTAGGAACTCGTGGCGGCATGTGGAAGAAGAAGTGTGGTGCACCAGCCAACGAAACAAATACAGTGGCGGCACGACATAAATGGGGTCTTTTTTTTTTTGTTACAAAAATTTTAGGGAGGGGTTGAGTTCATCCATAAGGTCAAGGGTAGGACGAAATCTCCCTTCCTCTTAGGTCATACCAATGTTAGACAGGGCGAGCCGTCAATTACCCTCAGACGTTTACCTAAGCATCTAGAAGGTAGGATGTCTTCCTCAAACACCTCTACTGGAGCCACAACAAAGTGACATTTCCCGGTATCGAACCCTCTGCTTTGGTGAGAGTGTCGAATAAATGGGGTCTTTATTGTATGGAACAAGGAAGTACTGATACAATATGGGCCCATGTATGGAAGTTGAATACTTTGCATAAGTGTCGAATGTTCATGTGGCTTGGATTACAAGACCGTCTATTAACAAAAGCAGAGAGGAACAGAAGGAAACTTTGCCAGGACACATTATGTACGTGGTTCCAATAGATAAAGTGAAACCAGAAGGATCTAGAAAGAGCTGGTTGATCCTGCTTGAAAGACCTGGTTCTTTAGGCTCAGTTTGAGGGACTGGCTGGAAGCTAATATTCGAAACGGAGGGCGACACAAGGGAGAAGGATGGACTGAACTATTTGCCACTGTTTGTTGGGTGCTATGGCAACGACGGAATGAACAAATTTTCAATAACAAGGATGGGGAAAACAAGAGTGTCATTCGTAGAGCCAAATCCATCTTCTCGACTATATATATACGAAGCCCGACACCGTCTGAGGGTACTAATTTAAAAGGAGCACATGCAGGTGATAGAGGAGAGACCTGGGAACCCCCGCCTCCAGGGTGGATGAAACTGAATGTTGATGGAGCGTTGTCGCAATCATCAGTTTTTCTTCCTCATGTGGCTTGAATTTCCACAGCCACCATTCCATTTTTCTTCAACCTCTCACTTTCTCCATTAATAATAGTCTTTTACACCCCCCATCTCTTTAATTGAAAATAAGTTAAGAACACAACTTCTGGAAAGTGTCCATAACGATTGTTCGTAATTCTCACGCCCTCGATCCTTCATTTTAATATAGAGCCCCCAATTAAAGATGTCGTTTATTTATGCTATAGCACTTAAGAAATGAAAATAAAACGAAAATGACCAAATACCCACGGTTACCTCTCCCTCTGGTGCAGTGGTGTTCGGGTCCTCAACCACTTATGTTTGAATTATAGCTTATTTTAAATAATTTTGTGTTATACAGTGCATTTAATTTGAGTTAAACCAAATTTTGAGCGTTTTCTTTTTATTTGCATCTTGATAAGTCCTCCAAGAAAAAAATAACATCTTTAAGGGGCCTGTAGATTAAATATCTTCTTCAATTTTGTCCCTTTTAACATTTATTTTGTGAAAGGAATCTTTTTTGTCTCTAGGTTTAAATCACGACCTCTCCGATCGTTGAGATGCTCCCCAGCTTGCCATTAAAACACAAATCACACCCCTCACAGTGATCATGTTCGTCATTAACATGCCTGCCCACAAAATTATCTTACTCCTTTACTTAATTACCTTTCTCTATTCTGCTACTAACACTCAAGCGCAACCCACTAATGCAAGGCTTTCGTTTCTTCTTTTTCTTAAACACCAATGCACACATATATAGAGCTTCTTAATGGACGGCAGAAGAAAAAAGGGCGAAAAAACAAATCCAAATCTGAAACAATCAAACTGTTAACCTTCACTAATTCCCAAGTAGAGAAAAACAAAAGCTGAAGTTTCCTACAATCATTCTAGCATGGAGATATTGTACTATCAGACATTTCATTGATGGAATATTGATTGTGCTTGGCAAGTTAAGCCTCCATTGCTCTAATGGTTTTCATTTGAGTATATATGCATGAAGAATGCTAGTTCTTTAGGAACTGGCAATTCCGTTGAATCTTTACTTAGGGCTTATTTGGAAGTCATTTTCAAAATAGCTTTTACGGATTTCGAGATAAAACTTAGGTTTTGAAGAATATATTTTAGAAAATAGCTTTTACAGATTCTGAGGTAAAACCTAGGTTTTAAAAAATTGTGTTTGGGAAGTTATTGGCTTTTACGGAGTTTAAGGCAAAAGGTAAGTAGAAAAGAGGAAAGAGAAAGAAAGAAAAAGTAGGGAAAAGAAAATCTATTAGGAGAGAGGGTGTAATTTGACCCCAAAAAAATAGTTTTTCAAAATCTAGGTTTCAAACCGGAATTTTGTATCCAAAATAGTATTTCTGAAAAATGTGAGTGCTTGAACAAAACATATGTATTGAGGTAAAACCTAGGGTTTGTTCTAGAAAGGGAAGCCAAGCAAGCTCTTAGATATTGAACAATTTCATTCATGGAAGGCTTAACTCGTGGATTTCCCTAAACACACAATAAACCGACATGGATGCGTTTGATTACTTCACTATTTGACCGACTAGCTTCTGTCAGATTTGAATCCAATATCTTAGTCAAATTTTCATCCCTCCAATGCTTCCAAGTCTGCCATTATGTCAAATCAGTAATTTAAAACAGGGCCATGCTGCTATTTTGGTTATAAGGTTAATATCATTGTCCAATCTTTCAATTTGATCGTCAATCTGTATTTGATTTCTATAGTTTCAAATCATTAATTTTGATCTCTATAATTTCATAAGGTCATGATTTGAGTTATAAAGACCAAAACTAAAAGTCATTAAAAGAAATGCCTCTTTGCTCTCTTCCCCAATTTCTGTCTCGTCTTATTTTCTATGTTATAGTTTTTCCACTTTATAGCATCCGGTAAATGTTATTGGTATTGAATTCAAATGTTAGCGTGTGTGTAACTCTGTGGGACTTGGATACACATTAATGGGCATTTTGTGCAATTCTGCATTGATCATGTTGGATGTGTTGCCCTGGCTGCCTTTAGAACAAACCATGGTCGATAAATCAAAGGGCTTTGTCCGGGCCTGGCCATCTTGGTTTAAATTAATACATGGGTTGACTATTATTGACTATATCTCATTATCGCCTTAGATAAAATTTTTAATTCGGACCACAGTCTAAGTCGTTTGGAAAGTAATTTGTCAATTTTATCTCTGTAATTAATGCTTAGATTTAACTTTTTCTATTTTATCCATAATTTAAAACCTGATTTAATATAGGTAAAATTAAAAAAGTATGAATTTAACGAGTTGATCACCATTTTTATCATAGAGAATAAGTTATGGTATACTCCCTCTCCTCCATAATACAAGTTGCTTTTCAAAAAAAAAAAGTTAGTCCACAGTATAAGGTACTTAAAGAATAATTAATGTTTCATTTGTGAACCTAACGTATGTAATTAATACTTAATACTTAAATATGATTCTTTATATCTTTTTATGTTCTTCAAAATTTCATTTACTATGGGTAAAGTAAAAAAAATTAATTTGAAGACAGTTTCAATGAGTCAAATATTATTTTTTTAGTTTTAATGAAGTAATTAGAACAACTTATATTCTTATATGTAGTATGACTTTTTGAGCCGACGATCAAGTTAACCTCTTCTCCACGGCAAGTCACCTACGCATTGCATGTGATTGGATTATTTGTAGAAGCTGACCGTGACTTCATGGTAGAGAAGTTTTGTCCCAAGTGAACGTAATTATCAAACATTTATGTAAACCATGTCCATCTTGTTAACTGTGTTATATTCTACATTCTAAAAATCGATTTTATTTTTGCTTGATTAGGATTTACTTGATCTTATTTATAAGTTATCTTTATAAATTTTATATATTGATGTATATTATACATTTCATTAATTATACGTTGATTTTATTTTTATTTATATAGGACATAGTAAAAATAAATAAAATTGAAAAGTTGTTAAATTTTAAAATAGATACCATGAGGGTTAACATTTTTCCCAACATGTATAAAACATATAAATTAAAAGTTAATTCATAAAGTTTTTATTGACCCCAGGTCAACGTGGGAGTGGCGACAAATGTTGATTTATTAAAAGTTGGAGCCATGTTTAGAGGCAACATTGGAGTGCGTATGTGTGACGATGAAGACTGACTTTTCCAAGTCTTCACACCACCACATCTCCAAAGATTTTTTTGTGTGGCCTCATCAATCTTTAACCTATCTAAGACTGTTAAATTTTTTAAAAGATTGAAAAAGATAAATAAATTACTTCTTATAACAGACACATATATAAAGTTTATCTGCACAATTAGATTATACATTTATTTATAAGTCAGATAAAATTTATAGAATATATCAATTAATTAAATTTTTTAATTAAAAAACTAATTGACTCTTATGTTAAAGACATGGCAGTATTGTTTAATGTGGATAAAATTTAAAAATTGGTAAATTTTAAATGTAAAGTTACTAAGTTTAAGATGCTTTCTATATAAAATATATTAGAAATAATTTATAAATCGCAACATGTTTACCATTATTGTTTGTTGAATTGTTCAACGCAGATCCCTTTCTAAGCTGAAGCTGCAGTCAGTTAGAGTAAACAGTATCTGTAAATAAACTATAAAGATCAACGTCCACTCATCTATATGTAAGTAATTGTTTGGTAACTTCAGTGTCTTGATCTCCACAATTTCACGTTTAGTGCCAAGATAAAGCAACATTATTTGTCACACAAAAAGGAA
>JANTPZ010021433.1:9418-36830 GCA_025593235.1 Vachellia pachyceras | reverse complement strand
CGAGAGAAACTGTTCCAGCTTCTTTTGTGGATCAGCAGCCGTCTTTTTCGCTTTCTGTTGCATTGTTCTTAGGTCTCTCATGATGCTCACAGCTGCTCGACTCACGACGTTGTTTTGTCCTCTTCAAGCTTCAATTCCCTTAGCTTCCAAACGGTGCGTTGCCTGTGTCTCTCGTGCTGTCTTCAAATTCCATTTCTCCAAATCCCAGCTATATTCGTGCCGCCCTTTTGGTCCATGATAAAGCATAATCAAATAAATCATATGCTTTTAATAATAATAATAATAATAAGCTAGATCATTTTTTTATTTATCATAAATGTTTATAAAATTATTATCATTGCACTAAAGCCCCCAAATCATGTGATCAATCCATATTTTATCAAAATCAATTATAACCATTTGATTTTGCACTAATAGCTACCCAAATGCATTAAAATATATCTCAAATTATAATAAAAATGGGGAGTTATCAATCCTCTTAACAAAATCTAGGTTTTGCCTCAAAAGTTAGGTTTTTTCACAAAATTTAGATCTGAAATTTAGGTTTTGAAAAAGTTATTTTCTTGTCAAATCACACTCTCTCTCATAATAAATTTTCTCTTTCATCTTTTTTCTTTCTTTCTTTTTCATCTTTCCTTCTTATTTTTTACCTCGAACTCCGTAAAAATTAATAACTTCTCAAACACAATCATATTTCAATACTTAGATTTTGTCTCAAAATTCGTAAAAGGTATTATCCTAAAATATATTTTCTAAAATCTATGTTTTACCTTAAACACGTTAAAAATTAATCTCCATCGGCTTTCCAAACCAGCCATTAATCTATGATAAAGAAAGCAATGTTTCAGAGAGTCCTCTCCTCCTACTGGAAAATAGAAGTGTCAAATTGTACTGCCTTTTCAGCAACTAAGGCTTACAGACTACTACACTCCTTTTTGTGAATAGAAGCTTGAAATTTGAATTGCTTTTGTCATACTATATTTTCCTTCATACCTCTCACATTACTACTATATTTCTATTTATTATTTCCCTCTTATAAATAAATGCATATTTGGAAACAATGTTCATTCTAACATACTACACTATTCCTTTTTATAATTCCAGTTTGAAAAATAATTTTATAATAGAGAGTAATTAATCGTGCAGAGCTGAGAAGGGTGCCTCCAATTTATCTTCATCTCCACTTACTATCTCCATTATTGGATGAACTTCCAAATGGTTGAAGTTTAACATTTAATAATAAAATGTTATAATCTTAAATAACAAAAATACATATAAATAAATTTAAATTAATTAAAATTTAACATAGATTTCTCATAAGTGCAGGGGATAAAAAGTGAAAAACATTATAAAATAATTTAATAAAGTTGACCATATTGAAGTCTATGGATATAATTTTATCCATTTAAATTTATTTATGTTTTTATTTAATATTACAATAATGTGATTATTATATTTTTTTTTGACATTAATTATTAAATATTAAATACCAACCATTAGAAGTTGATCCAATGTTGGAGATGGCAAGTGGAGATGAATGTAAATAGAGACACCCCTTCAAAGTATTCTCTCCTCCCTCTGTTTCTATTTGTTTTCTCACCTATTTCTTGTTTTCGTCCGTCCTCTCATTCATTCTCTTGCTTCTCCTTTGCCTGTCCTACATCAATATATATATATATATATATTCTTACATAAATTGTTATATGGCACATATATAACTCTCTTAGGCTATGACTTCTACATAAATTATTAGTGGGCCATTTACGAACACGGTAGATAAGTACGGACGTGCATTTTGACCCTGCAAACTCCGAGGCAAATAGGCTCAAAGATTAGGCTAAAAAGAATGAAAAACAACACAACTCATTTGCTTTGAGTGTCTCTCATTCTCTCTTTTCCTCTATTTGTCTGTTTCTTCCACCTTTCTTCTTGTTATCTACACACACACACATATGTAGATTTTTATGGAAATGCTTATGTGGTGCATATATAACTCTCCCAAACTATGACTTGTATGTAAATTGTTAGGATTAAGTTGAGAACCGTAAAAAACAACATAACTCATTTGCTTTGAATGTCTCTCATTCTTTCCTCCCTCTATTTATCTATTTTCTCCATTTCTAACTTGTTGTTTTCTGTCCTCTCCACTAATATATATGTGTGTGTAGATTATTAGGTAAATGGTTATGTGATCGGCATATTACTGACATTTGCTTTAAATGTCAGTAATTCTATCTCTCCTACTTCATTTGTCTGTCTGTTTTCTCCCTCCTCTCTTATTGTTTCTTTGTCCTCTCATCTAGCATATGTATATAAACGGGTGAACCTACATGTAAGTGAAGGGCTTCAGCCGTACTCTTTGATTTCTAAAAAATTAGGTATATATTAGTACTATAGATTTATTTTGCACCCACTCATTTACTAATTTTGAATCCACTAAATTTTTACTCAAATTCTTCTCAAAACATGTTAAGACTAAGTCTAACTTATATTGAAACCACTATTAAAAAATAATTTACACCCCTGAATTAGGATCATGAGACTACCACTGTGTATGTACATACATACGTAAATGGTTACGTGGTACATATATAACATTCTTAGACTATGACTTGTAATTAGTTGTTATCGAAATGTGAGCCTAAATAGGAACCACCATATCTTCAACTATTTGAATTTTCATCAGATTTACATTTATCACTTGATAATACCTCAATCTGAATTATACCCGGTAAAAGGATGCGCACGTTTAATAAAAAAAATTCGTTCTTAAAAGGAAAAAAACGCTCATGGTATATAAAATCATATAATCATTTTCTGACCTCAAAAACTAGATAATTATAATACTAACCATATTTAAAATGTGACACATGGTTACGAGATAACCGGTGAAAATCATTTTTACCAGTCAACTACAGAAGTAGTAGTTATTCTTGCATAAATTTCCTTACCCCAAAAATATTTTTACCAAATATATCAAATGCAAATCAACCATATTTTTTCTTAAATTTAACTGTCAAAATTACTGTCAATTAATCCTAGACGGCATAACATCTTAACTCTTAAAAAATGACCTTATTTTAATAAAAAAATAAATTTAGAAGTCCAATAATAAAAGCCTCTTTACTATGTTAAATTATGGTGGATAATCTATGTCCTATGAAAAATATTATAAATTTAGAAGACAAGACTAATTGATGTCTTATATTTAAGATTAAGACAAACCCCCTTTTTAGATCTTATAATTAGAATAAGAGAGTGTTGTTTAATTGATAGTTTCAAATTTTAATTACATTATGCATGATTATGAAGATATCTATACAAGGATCAAGAAATTTTGTTAGTCCCCTCTTCCAAATAATATCAAGCCTATTATTTGTATTGGTATTTGGTTGCATAGTTTTGAATATAAGAATAATTTGTATTTATTTTATTATAGTGTTATGTATGAATATTTTACCATACACAGCATACTTGATAATTGTAGTGTGAATATGTGATTGTTATTATTTACACTTTAGACAGTATTTCATGGATGAAAATTCAAGCAGATTTAGCTTATCACAGCAGCGAATCACTCCGGTTAAAAGCTTTGGATAAATTTATTGACTTGAATTTATTTATTTTCTTTCTTAAACCTGAAACGATATCATTTTGATTTTTTAAAAAAAAAAGAGAAAATAGTAGCCTATCCTATCGTATTTATACTTTTTTGTTGCGATACATTGAGTTTATACTTTAATAGCTCTATTCTATTGGTTTGTGTGCAGTTTATCCATCAATATTGTATTTACTTGTGAACTAAAGCCCTAGAAGTTGCATTCCTTTTGAATGATCCCATTGCAACCCTATTTCATAACCAGCATTATTCAAACTCCTTTTGTAAAAGTCTTTATTTCAAAATCCTGCTATACTCATCTTCTTCTTCTTCTTCTAAACCTTGTTGTTGAGATTCAGTATCAGCATCCCAAATTTCAAGTGCAGTTCCCCTCCAGTTTGAGCATATAACACTGAAATTGAAGTGATCATTGGAGGGATCCCATTGCAACCCTATTTCATAACCAGCATTCAAACTCCTTCTCTTGTACAAGTCTTTATTCGACAATCCTGTTATACTACTACTCCTCCTCCTCCTTCAAAACCTGTTGGTGCTGAGATTCAGTATCAACATCCCAAATTTCAAGTGTAGTTCTTCCCTCTCCAGTTTGAGCATCACTTGCAGCATCTTCACTTAACGCAGGTAGCACTGTCTCGTTAACTGGATCTGCATATAATACAAGCTTGTTAATATAGGAAGTTTCACTGTCTGTGAGAACCTTTTTGACCCTCCATGGATTTCTATATAGAGCTCTAGTGTAAGTGAAATTCCCACACCTTCCATGAAATTTAATCAAATTTTGACAAGAATGAGACAGTGAACTTGCGAGATTACTGAGGTAGCTTATTTGGTTAGTCTTTTTCTTATGTAGACTCATGTTAACTCGCTTCTCAAGAAATTGTATATTGGCCTTTCATGAAGAGAGATTTGAGGAATTTCTCGGAAAATTGGTGAAAACTTCCTTTATTGAAATTTTATTGCCCATGAAAATATTTTTATATACAGAAAGTATGGCTACTCTGTAAATTCTGTACACACAGAAGAGTGATTATTTAGGTATTTTCACCAATAAAATTTAAAAATGGAGACTTTTTACCATTTTTTCCAAATCTTTTTCCATGCATGTAGAATTTTCTTTGCAAGTAATAAGCAAACGTCTACCTTTTTTATCCTTTTAGACTCATTTGATCTTTTAAATCTATAAAGTGTCTTTCAAGTTCTCTAACTTTAACATTGTTAATTTTATTAACAAAAAATTGCTGACATTGAAATTTTTAAGTTTATTAAAACATTCTCAAATTTTGACAAATCATTTCTAATTTTTTTTAAAATAACAATGATTGGTAGAAAAATATAATTTGAAACTAATTGTGTTAGAGTTATAGGATTGAAAAGATATTCTATACCATTAAATGCTTAAATAAATTTTTATATAAAATTAGAGTATTAAAAGTAACTTTTCCTTAAAAAATTATGAAAATTTGGAAATTTAATTTTCTTGTAGTAAGTCCATGTGCAAAGGCTTATTTTCCAAGTAATTATAATTAGGAAACTCTATATCTATGGTATAGTTACTTTGGATTTTTTTAGGTGGCCAGGATTTTGACTCATGACCCCAGTTTGATAAAATAAAAAGAAAAATAATGGAAAAAAGAAACTACGTACGTACGTACGAGATTAATCAAGGTGGTGAAAATCTTTGTTCGTAGATGGGGAAGGCAGAGAATACGAGAAACCAGCGGGCAGCTTAGTGCCATTATCAGAAATAGACAATGCAGTGAAGCTACCAACCACACTCTGGCTCAAATCTTCCGAATCTAACCAACAAAACCGAACATGGCTCTACAAGTCCACTTCTTCTCCTCCCTCGCCAACAGAACTTGTCATCTTCATCACGCCCTTCTCTCCTCTACTTCACAGCCCTCCTTTACTGTCCGATCCCAGAAGCCGTCAGAATCCTCAAATCCCCCCACCAATTTCGACGATTCTGACTCAGTTTCTACTTTTCCTCAGAAATCTAGCTCAACTGGGGTTGGATTCGGGTCTTCGTCGTCGAATTTGGGTAAGAAAAATGCTAGTATGTCGACTAGTAATAAGAAGCAGAAGGGTAAAAGAGAGAGGGCCTCCATAATTCGGCGTTCCCCTGTTGAGAAGCCATCGTTTGTATCGGAAATAGATGAGGCTAAAGCGAAGGAGGTGCGTAAGAATGAAAGTGCTTTTCTTCTTGCCTGGTTGGGTTTCGGCGCTGTCATTCTTACGGAGGGCATTTTTATTGCGGCATCAGGTATGCTAGATTTCTGGGGACGTATTATCGTAGTAAACTAGCTTTAACTCCTGAAATTAGTGAATACACAAGCAACAAATTATGCATGCGAAATAATACATTCGCTATGTGTTGGTTTTCTCATATTCTGTCTGTGACTTGGATGAAGGAGTAATGTGCAATGAATTTGTTATTTCTTGAATTCTCCTAGTACTCACTAATTCTTGGGCTAAAGTTGATAAGTTATAACGATTATGGAGCCAAGTTATCAGTTTGCTTTTTCCCCCTTAACCGCCTCCTGTTCTTTTTTGCGGGTATGATTTTGATCGTAACTTTTAGCTGGCTAAGTAATACGGACTCGTGTTATTTGAGTCCTGCCTCATTTTTTGCGTAATTATGAATTTCATTTTCAGTGTCGTGGAATTTTTCGTTCCATCGGTTGATTTTTTACTGTTTGTTGGAAGTTTGCAAAGGAAATGTCCATTCTCATGCCATTGATGTCTGCGCAAGTTTTTTCTTTGGTATTCGTTAATTAGATAAGGTTGAATTTGAGTTAATATCTCGATCTATGTATAAGGAATGCGTTGGCCACTTTCCTGTCTTTAGCAGTATCCTAGAGGATAACTTTATACAAGTCTTTAATTTGTGTCTTCTGAAGTTGCATGAAGGGCACCTTCAGGCTTGGTGGTCGCTATATCAGTTTAATCTGTGAATTTAATTACAGACACTTCAAAAAGGAACCATGTCTCTGTGACTTTGACTATAATGGGAGAGCAGTGTCATTTTTCCTTCTATTCTGTGACATTATTCAATTTTCTGTGCAGGCTTCCTACCAGAAGAGTTGGACAAATTTGGTGTGAACTATGTTTACCCTTCTTTTACCCCAACAGTCTTCGTGTTTGTTGCCGGAACAGTTGTGTATGGAGTGTATAAATATCTGCAGAATGAGAAAATAGGAGGTCAGGAATAATGTAACGAGTCTAAAATTATAAAATTAGAAGCCCAACTAGCTAAAGTAGTAGTTTGCTTCTATGCCCTTTCTATTGGTAAAAAAGGTGTCAAATATAAAAGATGATTTTGGGTGCTTTGCATTTCGATGAGAATCACTTTTCAGTTGATCCTTTGGGCAACAAGCTGATGTGCTATCATGCACGGAGTGTTTTGAAGATTTTGGGGGGTCTTTTTCCTATATTGTATCTTAAATAATACTCACATTTTACTGCCTCTTGTTGCTAATAGAATATTCCTGGGGATGCTGTTTGCGACAATCTCTATGACAGGCTTGCTTCGCCACCCCCTTCCTTTACCTATAGCGGTTACTTTTTAAAAACTGTTGAAATGTTGGTCTTTTGTAGAATGTAATCATATTTTTTCATAGAAACTGGACTAGTACCTCCCTCTGGACGTCCCTTTGTTTATTTTTGTCCAAACAGAAATGTGATGATTTTGCACATCCCTTTGTCTTTGGGCCTTCTCTTCATATCACTGGCAAGCTAATAATGATATTTCCCATGAAAATTATTCCAAACAGAAAGTGTCTACACTTTTGGTTGATTGCGCATTTTTTTTATTATTGAACTAATGTTGAGGAACCAAATAAAATAATCAGTTACTATTATCTTGTTTATACACATTCAGAATTTTGGGGATTACCATTCTATTAATTCCTGAGGCAAGGTTTTGTGTATCTAAATCCATTCATCATCCCTGCTATCTGGGGCAAGACATAGCTTAGAAGGGGACAATCTCTTGGCTCATAAAAACAATTTGTGGAATTTCTTTTATATCTTATTTAGGAAATTATACTTTCACTGATGTTCAATCTCCACTGTTGGCCAAAAAAGTTCAATATTCTCACATTTGGTCGAAAATGAAAGATAGATATATTAGTTAGTGAAAAGAGCCAATGAGAACTGTAACAGCTAGTTGCTTGACATGAAAAAAAAAAATCACAGATAAAAATAGTATACAAGATGTGCATGGAAGACTCAAGGTGTGTAAGCAATTTTGATGCCGTTTTCAGTTTTGCAGGCATGCTTTTATGGAAAGAGCTACGCCGAAGATTGTAGCAAAACTGTAGATTATATACTTGAGAACTGTTTAGATTCAAATTAATATGGGCCTGTTTGGTAACCATGGGCTTATTTTCATAAGCACGTTTAACAGTGCTTTTCCGCAAAACGAGACAATCTCCTCCACATATTTGCCTCGGCTTATGTGAATAAGCACTTATAAGTGGTTTATGGCAATTTGCCAAACGGGCCCTATGTCAAATAGTGTAAATAAAATATAAAATCAATTTCGTACATGTAAAGTTTTAGGGGGCGTATGATGAGAATCCAACGCTATTAATACTTAAATATGAAACTACTCTCTTCTTCCGCGGAGGAGGGAGTGATTACAGAAGCTAAGAACTCACTCAAGATATTCAAGACACTGAAAGTGAAAATAAAAGAATGGAACACTAACTCACAAAGCTCACAACACCCAAATCTCTTTCTCATTGGTCAGGCCCTTGTACTCTGCCTTGGGACTCTGTAGCCCAAAAATTATGGGACTTTTATACCCTTCCACACCCTGCCCCTTCCCTCTAAACAAAAAACAATGGTCAATTGGTCATTGAATTTCGTTCCATATTATGGTTGCATGTCATTTTTCTTATTATGAAATCATTTATTGCTAAAAGGATATTGTGGTCACTTTGAACATACCCATAGATTTGACATGATTGAATGAAACAGAACTGCTATCTTCTTATCCTTTGTGAAGTACTCTTACCTATCTCTGGCCATGACAGTCGTACGGTCTTCATTTTCGCTTCTGGAAATGTGGAAGTGGATGCAAATGAAACGAGTAAGAGTTTAGTACTATTATTTAGGTTGTGAATTAGGCCATTTAATGTATTGGAAATAAACTTTATCAGTAGCAACTTTAGTTAAAACTTTATCAGTAGATCTTTGGGCTATCCAAGAGGCTGTTGTGGACAAGGTATGAAAATCTTGAAGTTCTACATTTTATTTTTTAATTACAAGAGTTAACTGTGGTTTTGATGTTGTATTCATTGATAATTGTCCGTTTCAAATACCTGAATAGCTTTGTTTTGGTTCCTGATAATTTGTTGTTGTAATCCCAACTCTCAAGTCTCAACTCTCAACCATGTGGTTTATTCTGATCATAAATATTTGGAACAAGTTTTGTTGTTTCTGCCAAAACATTATTTTGGCTTGTTCTAACTTCTTTTTCCCAGTATAATTTTAGCGAGAGTTTAACCTATGTATCGCTTGTTTGGGTTAACTATTCGAAAGGAGAAAAGGTTAGGCTATTAGATTTCTAGTTTTGAACTCTGCATCTTTATTTTATATCATACACTACATGTTGTTATTGGCTTATTGGTCTTTGCACGAGGGGAATAGGATTAAATGATGCTTCATGTTATAAACCATGGCATTCATAATCTCTTGTTCTTTTATCTGAAAAGCGTAGACATTTAGTCAAATATGGGTTCACAGCGGAGACACTTGCACTGCAAAATCTGAAGCCTCCAAGTACATTCTTTTGAGTTGTTTTTTTTCACATCCTATGTTTGTAATGGCTATTCTCGTATGAAATGCGTATTTGCATAATCAGGCACAACTATAATATCCCTAATATCTACATCTGTACATATCATAATTGGAGGAATTTTACTGTTCCCGGGGAATGGATTTGATTTTTATCTTTCAAGGAAAATTAATCTATAAATCCATATAGTTTTACATATTTTGAATTAAGTTCTTGTAGTTTTTCTTTTTCTGAAGATTTTGGTTGTAGATAGAGTATTGCAATCTATGTAGTTGATGCTAGTGTGACCGTAGAGGATAAGGCCGCTTGTTTAAAATCAAGCTCCCTAATATCTTAATGTTATATCAAACTACGACTACTTAGAATTGGGTCTGATCAAAGAGAGCTACAAGGACACCTAATCTTTTACCATTAGGTTTTAAATGTAACTGCATGCCAAGGGTTCAAATTCAAGATTACTGGTGAAGTTAGCACAATTCTCTAATAATTTAGCTCGACTGCTGAACTAAGTGCTAGAATGAACAAGATTACTGACTGTAGAGAGAAATTGTTCAGAAGTACTGGAAACGTTAGAGAAAATTCTAGTGTTCCTGTTTGTCCACAATTTCCGTAAAAAAATCTGTCCATTTTTCTTACTGCTAGTCTGCTAGTGTTATTTTTCACATGCTTAGATACAATAAGATGAAAAAAAAGGGAGGATGTTTCCTGTGTATATCATGAAAGTTTAGTTGTATATTGAGAATATTAATCATGAAAGTTCAGTTGTATATTGAGAATATTAATTTTATAATTTAAAAGTTTAATTACGTATTATAAAATTTCATTGCATAATTTAAAAGGTTTCATTTTACTGTTAATTTTTATTTATCCTCAGTCTCCCAAAAAAAGAAACCAAATATTGTGTATGTTTGGAAAATCTTTTCCCTAACGGACATATAAATCAAAACAAAAAATGTATCTTTAAAATTCGTAAAAAAAATCTTAAAATTCATAAATTCTTTTTCGAATTCTTAAACTATATTCTTACTTGACCTTTTTGGAGGGGTGGTGCTGTAGGAAGTACTGTGCTGTTCCCTCTAGAAGGAGCAAAGAATCTTTAATTGCGGGTAATGGTACAATCAAAATTTTGTTACCATTTGACTAAATTTTTAAATATTTGACTCACTGATTGACTGATTGATTCGTATGGGCCTTGTGAAGATGCATGTATGGGACACACAATGAATATATTATTGAGAAGAAATCAAAATAATCCATCACTACTTATTGAGGTGACATTAAATATAAATTTGTTACTGTTTTTTTATTAAATGAAGTTTTTCCCTGTCTTTTCCATTGCATTACTATTCACTGCCTTGTTCTTTATTAAAAGAAACAAAATTATCTTAGTAGAAAGAATTTTGAATATGTGAGTGCAGAAAAATCATTTGTAAAATTGGGTCGAATAATAATTAAAAAAACATTGAAACAGTTATGAAGAGCTGTCCACATTCATCAGTTGCCACCTCAAATATGATTGTATTCAGCTTAGTCAAAAAATAGTCATATAAGAAAGGGTTAATGTGTAATTTTAGTAATGATTTTTTTAATCACTGGCGTCTGATACAATTTTATTTTGGAGTGTAAAAATAGATACAATCTTTTAAAAATGATATAGTTTTAACATCTATGTTAAATCACCATAAACGTACGCTATAAAGCTAGAAATAAAACAGAGATCCCAAAAAAGGGATGGATGTTGAGGCAAATTTAACGAAATAGCTAAAATCACATTATTTTTAAAAAATTGTATTTACTTTTTGTATCATTTAAAATTTAATTATATCAGATGCATTTGGTAAAACTACGTTGCTGATATCTCACCTTAACACTATAAGAAAATAATATGCATTAGTACTGTAAATCTATAACTTTTAATCACCAAAAAATTCACAAGAGACATGTATCTATTATCAATTTTTTATATAAAAACTTGTCATTGAATGGTAGTGTGTGTGTGTGTGTGTATATTTGTCGTACAGAAAAAATTTAGATGAGTTAAATCATATGTGCTCATCAGAATTAAGGTATACGGAATTTGAACTCACATCCTTATATGTTATGAGTTACTTTGTTGGTATATTTACTTGTCGTGTAATCTTTGGGCCAAAAAATGTGTTTTCTTGTACATGGCCACAAAAATAGTATTGGGGCCATACGGTGACTCATATATGGATACAGGTAAGAATACCCGGCCCAAAAAACAAAAGAAAAGGGACTTTGGAAGGAAGAGATCATGAATCATGAAAATTACAATAAAAACTTTGTTTTATATTCTTTTTCTTTCTTTCAAAAAGTAGTGAATCGAAATTCTATTAATTCTTTATAAAATAAAGGATTAAGCAAGCATGATGTATAAATATCAAGATATTTATACGAATATAAATTATTTTTCTATTGAGATACATGATGACAATTTGATTTGATTCAATTCTAGTTATTTGGACTTAGTTTGACACTTTAGTTTGCTTAGTTTGACATTTTAATTGGCTGATATTTATGAATTGAATTATAAATTTTATTATATCTTTTATTTTCCTTTTGACTATTTAAAAGTAAGTAAAAACATTTTAAAAAATGTGAAAATGATTTAAAACTTGCGAGTCAGTCTCAATCCTGTCAAAGGCCGGCCCGTTTTCCGTGCTTATAGTTATGCAACCGTTTTGGAAAACGGTAGAGAAATATTTTTACGTAAGTTGAAGTAAGTATGCGACAAAAGTTTTGTATCGACTTGTATGTATCGTAGGAAAAAGAACTTAACCAAACAAGCTCATGAATGGCTTCTTACTTCTACTTTTTATTTTTCAGTCTATCATTAATAACTAACTCAGCCTTTCACAAAGGAATGAGCCAAAACATGAAGTACTTGTCATCTCTTTCGGTCTGTCTCCCTCTTTTATTATTTTGCTCTCTCTCTCACTCTCTATCTCTCTGTCAAAGTCTCTCTCTCTCTCTCATCCTAATCTGAAACCCTTGTTTGAATAGTATATAAATGCTAATGAGGACCACATTCATTGCTCTCTTTTTCTTTGGGTGTTTTTTTCTTGTGGGTGAGGACCACTCAATCTTTGAGCTAAGGGCTGAGTTTGTTTGAGTTACACTTCTCATCATCTTCAAATGTCAGAAATAATGCCAATAGCTCCATTTAATGCTTGCGTGAATGAATCCACCAAAGATCTATCAAATTTCTTTAACAAAACACACACACACCATCCCTTCCAATTATTTTTTTTCTTTTATATACATGTATCCTCTTGCTTGAGGCGATTTGGTTCAAGGCACTATCAACATTATGTACAAAATGTGGGCACCTCTCACAATGGAAGTCTGTAACGTTGATTCACCACGTTACAAGGGATTAGTCACTTCCAATAAGCTCAACCTTTCTAGTTATTATTTTCTTTCCTTTTCTTTTGCACATGTATTCTCATACTGATGTTAATTATGTTTGAGACACATTAGTGTCAAGCAGTAAATGTGGTTGCTTTTTCTAGTGAAAACTTGAACACCGATTCATCACATTATGAAGGATTAGCCCCTACTATAGACTCCCTTCTAATTATTACTTTCTTTCCTTTTTCTATACATCGGTATCATTCTATTGAAGATAATCCTATTCGAGACACTTTCAATGTCACGCACAATGTGAACACCTTTTCCAGTGGAAACTTGAACATTGATTCATCATGTTGCGATAGATTGGCCCATTCCACCAGACTCAGCCATTTTGGTTATTACTTTACTTTTTCATATGCACGGGTATTCTCCTCCTCAAGTCAGTCTTCTTTAAAGCACTTTCAGTGTCGGGAGCTAAACGTGGATACTTTTTCTAGCAGAAACTTGAATTGAATTGTCTTCAACCTGACTCAACCCTTCTAATTATGTTCTCTCCTTTTTCTATGTAGGAGTATCCTCCTACTTGATGCAATTATGTTATAGGCACTGAATGTGGGTATTATTCCCAACTACAATTTGAACATTAATTCGTCAGGTTGTAAGGAACTAACTCCTTCCACTGGATTTAACCTTTAAATTATTATTTTTGGATAAGTCCTTATTTACTATATGTGTTCTGCTAATTCATCACAGCGCATTGAAAGGTTGGCTACGATTCCAAATTTGAGGAGTAAACGTAAGAATCACTCATTATGTTAGAGAGCAAAGAGATAGTCTGAGCATGGGGGGACTAGCAAAAACAAACTAACAAAGTACTCCCTCTGTACCTTATATATTGCGTCTTTTAGAAGAAAGTGATTTTACGATATGTGAATCAGTTAGTGGGTTATTAATTAACTTTTTTAAAAAAAATTATCCCTTTTAATTAACAATTTTTAATATTATCCCTATCACAATCTATTAATTAGGAGACTTAAAGTTTAATTGTGGTGATTTCTTATATTCTTAAATAGGGATAAAGTGAAAGAAATTATTTTGAAACATAGTCAATGAGTTAACCACATTTTCTACCTTAGATATGTTTTTTAAATAATGGTTCAAACATTTTTTAATCAAAACTTATTCTAAAAAATTACTCTATAAAATTGTTTTTTTCTAAATCACAAATATACTCATGTTAAAGATAATCATGTTTAAGGTATTGTTAAGCATTCTTCTAATGGGATTTGAACTTAGTTCGTAAGGTTTTGAAAGGTTTTAACAATTTCGCTAAATCAAATTTTCGTGGTGTACTCTATAAAATGTAAGAGAGACTGTTGAACCAAAAGCAATCCCTTGATCTTTAGAATTTATGAAAATGTTCAAACCTATTTTCAATTACTTCTTCTTTCATTTATTTATTACATCATTGTTCCAAAAAAAACTCCCTCTGGAGAGCTAGGGTTGGAAAGGAGAATTTAGAGGCGAACTTTCCATTAGAAAATAAGGTCCGGTGTTTTTAATATAATTATTTTTAAAAGAAAGATACATGTAATATTTTAAAAAAATGGAATTTCAATTTATACACATCATGTGATTTGAGTTAAATCATATCAATTGAATAGACTTTCGCTGGCCAATTATAAACTCACTCAACTATATATGATATTAATAATTATCATAAATATTATTGGATATTAATAATTAATAATTATCATAAATATTATAGCTCTTGCTCTTTCTATAAAATTACACACAAAGTACCCACTAATAAAATATTTACATTGTATTAAAAAATATTTACATAAAAATATAATTTAAATTCACACTTTTTGTGAGCTATGAATTGCATTTTCATTCACAAGCTTCTTCCATAATATTTTTTTACTTAATGAGAATATGAGTTTTTCGCTTCATTCAACCGTAACAATGAAAATATTGTTACAAATATTATTACATGGATGTTCATATCTCCAATTATTCCTAATATACCACTCACTCCTCTCTCTTCTCTCCCACGCACTCTCTTCTCTCCTTCCCTCCACGCACATAGTTCATCATCATCTTCCTCCTAATTCCTTCTTCCTCTCTTTAATTTATAAAAAATATATTATCATTTCTCTATTTCTTCCCCTCCTTTTCTTGCGCCAACAAATTCGCTCTCACTTTATCTCTTGATATCTCTAATAACTTTAGGTGGGTAATGCCATTTACTCTCTCAATTTTGCCATGTCCCCACACATTATTTTAACCCTACCAATTTTATGTACCATGCCATTATGACCATTAAATCAATAATAGTTAAACTTGGTGCTTTTTTGTTTTTGTTTCCTTTCCTTTTTCAAATGAATTATGACTTACGCAACAGTGCCTGCCTGCCCTTCAATATTATGATACATCAAGATTGTGTCCTTATTTGTATTTAATTATTTATTACGTTTGAGGTTAATAAGTACTTTTTTAATTTAAATTTTGATCAAGGAGAGACATACCATGTTCTTAGTCACGAAACAATGTTTTGACAAAATAATGGTCCATCAAATTTATACTTTGGTAACTCTATATTATTGATGGATATTCCAATTTTTTATTTAAATCTTGCTCTTTTTAAAGTTTTGTGTGAATATTTTTGTATATTTTAATCAAGATTAACCTTAGTTTAGTGCCTGTTTGGGAAACAATTTTTTCCCAACGGTGCACACAAGCCAAGACAAAAGCATTTCGAAATCCATAAATAAAAAGGCATCTCGATATCTTTAACTCTTTTCTCTCAACGGATGCCCAAACACACACTTATGGCTTGTTTGGTATGTTGGAATTGATTTTGGTGAAGATGGAGATGGAAATGGATATAAATATAGAAAAAAATGAGGAGTTAAAAAATCAATTCCATGAAATTGAATACAATTCCATGGGTTACATCATGGAATTCATTTTTACCCATTTCCATTTCCAATTCCACCATACCAAACATAGGAAATGAATTCCATTTCCAATTCCACCTCTCAATTTCACCATACTAAACATGGCATTAACATCATCCCAGAAGTTTCCCCTTAGAGATAATGTTGCTCAAAGTTTTTTATTCAATTACGTCTTGGAAGTGTTCAAATGTTACTCCTTATTTAAATGTTGACGTTCACATCAATTTTTTAACGATCAACGTTAATTTTTTAAAAGGGTGAAGTAACTTTGTTACATTTTGAAACTTTCAGGTGACATTAAACCCATAAAATTTTTAAAGTAATATGCACCTTAATATTTAAAAAAATAGTTAAGTTAGTTATTTAGATAAAAAGTGTGTTGGTTTTCTTAAACAAAACTATAAGAATTGAATTATACCAAATTAATCAATCAAAACTATAAGGATAGAATTGGACCAAATCAAAATTTAAGATCAAAACTATAAAGATTGTATTGTATTAAATTAAATTTCAAGAATCTCCAAATAGTTAACAATAATCCTGACTGATGTATTACCTTTGGAATCATATGTTGGAAATTATGGATGGTCAGAAATTAGTATCTATTTTGCGACAAAGAAACCTAAGCTCATCGCCTAGTTAATGAGGTCATTGGCACCTGTGATCATACTAAACAAGCCCAGGAGCTTCTTAATAACCTTAATTTCTTGGGCTAAATGCTTCTCTGCTATGTTTTAATTCCTGTCTTTTCTTTATGTGGTCTCATTGTACTTCTATCCTTTTGGATAATGATATCTTCATTCACTCAAAAAAAATTTAAGGTCAAAACTATTTTGACTAAATTGTATTGGCGAATCAAAATCTAGGGATTAAATTAGCACTGAATGAAAACTATAAAATCAAAAGATTAATTTTATCTTATTTTATATAGATTGATTATGTAGATTGGAATTGCAGTCCAGAAGTTTAAAAAGTTTGGTGAGGGCAAAATTTTGATTGAGACTGTTATATCAATAGTAGCAAGGACCCTTTATCCTGTTCTAAATGCAATTATTAAGATCATAGTAATGGGGTGACTTTTATACATTAATTAATTGTTTGTATTGGAGTTGTATATGAAAGTGATTAATGTAATCAGGTCCTCAATTTCAACGGAATGATTCTTTCATTAGTAAGCTTTTCAATGACACATTGATTTTTTAGTACAAAAATCTTTTCAAAATGATTTGGAGTGAATAATTAATAATAATATTATGTACAAATGCCCCTAGAAACTTTATGTCACACAATATATAACTTCTTTAGCTTTTGAAACATTAACATACACCTCTTTAATTAAAGTTCTACATTTAGGTAGAAACTCTAATATTATTAGTTATGTTAATTATTTATTTGCAAATAACTCTGTTTGTAATAACATTAGAAAATATGTTCAAATATAATAAATCAAAATAAAACTTCTCTTACATACTTATCTTGTAAATCATAAATCATATTGAAAAAATAGTTTTCACCGCTAATCTAAACATGCATGTAACTTAAAGTGTGAGGAGTTACATGCTTACAAAAAATAATGTTAAATGGAACATAACATTGATGGTTTGGACTTATCTACATAGATTTAAATCTTTAAGGGGTTGTTATCAAGTGTTAAAAGTTAAGAAGATTAATTATCTGTAATTCAACAAAGTTTTACCTACTTTAGCCTATATTATATATAATGAGCTGATCATACCATATTGTATGATTATTTAACACTTTTCCTACTATTTAATTATTTAATTATTCAGTATACTATTCATTATGATCAAGGCTTGCAGATGGTAGACTTTTGTGGATAAAGGTTTATGAATTATTAGTTTGTCTTCGGCCTTATTTGTTTTTTTTTTTGCAATCATTATTTGCTTTACTTGATTCATTAATAATTTTGTTTATACGATAGAAAATGACCCCTTTCACATTGTATTAGACTATTAGTTCTAGACTTCTAGCTATATCAACCTTTAGTGTGTTTGGTTTGAAGGAAAGGGATTGTAGGGGGGAGGATAATGAATAGCAGAGAAGGAAATTGCCTTATTTGATTTGATTGAAAGGGGTGAGAAATGATATTTTTAATAATAATTTGTTTGATTTAAGAGGTGAGAGAAAGAAAATAATGGTAGTAATTTATTACCTTACCCATACATGTTAATTTATATTTTTTATTAATTAATTTATATTTCAACATTAATTAATGCATTAATATTTTTATTTACCATAAATGTAAAATTATATTTTGAAAAAAATAATAATATTTTTTATTTATAATTATATATTTATTTTTAATTAAATTGTATAACATATGTTTTAATTATAATTTTATAATTTTCATATTTTATTTATTTAATAATAATATATTTTTATTTATTATTTATTTTGTTAACATATATTTTTATTTATAATAACGTATTTTTTTATAAATTAATTTTATATAAAATATATTTTTCAAATATTTAATTTTTTTATAATTTATTTTTAACTAAAATTATATAATTAATATTTTTAATTTAATTTATAATAATATATTTTTATTATAGTAGTTTTTATTTTATTACAGTATATTTAAAATTTTAATAATATTTTTCTTCAAGGTCATTAATGGAATAATAGAAAAGTGGGAGGGTAAAATATTGTCAAAAACTTAACTCCCCTCCAAAATTCCCCAATCTGAAGGGGAACCAAAATGAGAGTTTAGAAGGGGATATTATAGACACCTCCTAATAAATTTATATAAATTAATTATTTATTATAAAATATTAAAACTACTCTTAATAATAACATAAATAAAACATGTTATATTATGATTATATTAAGAATTAAATCATTAATTTAGAATTGGAGGATTAATACAGCTGACACACAATTGGATTTGAAATCATTTTGTTTGTGGACTTGAGTCTAAAAACAAAGATTTGATGTCTTGATATGTAGTGGATAATGAATCTGTAAGATTATTATATTGATCACATGTTTCCTTAATGATTATTATATTGATCACAAGTTGATGGCTTATTTGGAAATCAGGTTTGAAACCTAGGTTTCACAGAATCTGAGGTAAAAATTAGGTTTTGAAAAATGATTTATGTTTGGGAAGATATAGCTTTTACGGATTCCGAGACAAAAAAGTGGGTAGGAAAGAGGAAAGTAAGAAAGAGAAAGAGAGAAAAAATAGGAAAGAGAAAAGAAGAAAAAGTAGGAAAGAGAAAACCTAGATTTCAAACCTAAATTAGTAACCTAGGTTTTGCAAAATCAAATCCCAAACGAGCCAACATACCACACCTATGAATCTCTTGCAAATCATTCGACGGGCATAATATGTATTTTATTTAAACATGATTGAATTTAGATTATTTAAATTTTATCATTATTTTTAAAGTATGAAACCTTGTGAACCTAGTATGAAGTATTCAGATAAATTTGTTGATCCTTCACACATCCCAATTTGTTTAATGGTTCTCATGTCTATTGTTAGATAGGATGCTTGTTATTCTCATGCCAAAACTTATATTCTTTGTAATTGTAAATATTAGATCGAGTTGATGAATTCATAGACATTAAGAAAATAGTTAAATTAATTATTTGATATTTTAAAATAAACATTGTCCACCACTTTGAGGGTGTATATGTATATATTAAATGTGAGAAAAATAATAAAAAAATAGTTGAAACTATTAAATAAAGAAAACAAAATAGGTCAAATTAAATGGTATCCATCAATCATATCCTATATTTTAGAACAAAGGAAGTAACTCATTATTAGGAGTGACTTTCGATTATATTAACTTTAACAATCTAAACATTAATTCGAAATAATTCCGAATAAGAAAAAAATTAAAGGGAAAAACACAATAATTACACAAGAATCATTTTTTTTGAACTAGATGACTCGTTAACTCCAACACTGTACCAAGACACTTTTCAACTGTTAAGCTAACATTTAATCATATAACCATGCATTTTAGCAAACAACTAATTCGGTATGGATTTTGCGATTGTCCCTTTTAGAATAGGTGTCTCCTTATCGTATATTCAACTTTTCTTCTCAATTCTTCGATATCCGAGCTTTTGTAAATCATATTATTATCTTTCTAAACAATCGATTAATCTAATTCATATTTTTTACCACCTCTCTTAACAAAGGTTCTTTTTCTAAAACTCGAATTCAAAACTAGCCCAACATTGCCTTAATTCTTTATTTTCCTTTTCCTTTCTTTAATTCACTTCTCAATTCTTCAATATCCGAGCTTTTGCAGATTATATTATCATCTTTTTAAATAATCCACTGATCCATTTCATATTTTTTGACCACCTCTCTTAGCAAAGGTTCATTTTCTAAAAATCGAATTCAAAACTAGATCAACTTTGCCTTGATTGTTTCTTCTCCTTTTCATTTTCCTTTCTTTAATCTACTTCTCAATTCTTTGATATATGAGCTTTTGTAGATTGTATTATCATCTTTCTAAACAATCAACTAATCCAGTTCATATTTTCTTACCACCTCTTTTAGCAAAGGCTCCTTTTCTAAAATTTGAATTCAAAACTGGATCAACTCTTCCTTCATTCTTCTTTTCCTTTTCCTTTCTTTAATCTACTGACATTTTCATTCTATTCAGCCAAACATAACCTTAAATGACTCAAACTTTAAGAAATTGGTAAGATCAATTTGGTTAAACCTAATAGATGCAGTGCACTAAACTGTGGAATCAGGAACAGCTAGTGGCTCTTGTCTCTATCAAGAAAATTAAAGATGGTCCCAAAAAAAAAAAACTAAGAGGATTGTGTGGTGGAAAAGGGACAACAAGGTATGGGTTGTTTTGTGTGTGTGTGTGTGTGGATGATAACATGGCATGCCTTTGTGTTTAATTCTTTCTGCAATCTTTTCTTCATCAATCAATTCAAGACCATTAATTCATTTTAATTTTTCCTTCACTTTTTTGTCACCTTTTATTTTCTCACTTCAACTTTTTTTATTTTGATTTTAAAATGTTCAGATTAAATTTCTATGTCTTCAATAATTTATTTTTTTTCAATTTTTCATATTTAATAATACTTTAGGTAGATATTAAATTTAATTTAATAAATTATAAACATGGATATAGGGGGAAAGGAGAGACAGAGAAACATGGTTTGTCCTGAGACAAGGTCTTGTTGAAGGAAAAAGAAAACAAAAAAAAAACAAACATGCCTATAATTATCCCTTGTATCTTTTTAAATACTTTATAATTTTTTTATGAATAAAATACTTTATAATTTTTATAGCTATATGATATATAGTAAGAAAAAGTGAAAAGTTTGTTTGAAACTTTATTTGCCACATTAACCCAAATTTAAATATTGATACTTTCTTTATATAAAATCCTGAATGCTTTATATATAAAATATATCATGTTTTTCTGGCAAAAAACTTATAAAAAATAGAATTTTTTACTAATTTTTTACATAATATTTTTGGATTAGATAATATTATTTTTTACATACTTTTTTTACTAATTTGTGTGATATCAAATAAAAAATACAGATATAACATTTTTCAGTGTTGTTTTTTAGAAGTAAAAAGTTATTTAACTTTACACAATGTTTCATTTTGGTTTTTAATTCTATAGTGTATTCTCAGTCATGTGACCTTAACATGATTAACAAAAGATACTGATATTAAAATATAATAAAATATTCTTAAATACTGATGTATTAAACTTGATTTTAAAAAATAACAATAATTTGACCAAAAAATATCACTTGACACTAACAATTCTATGGTTAAAGAACTAAAAAGATAATTTACAAAATTAAAAAACCAAGTTGAAACCTTGTACAGTTAGGATATTAAATATATATTTTACACACTTAATTTTAGGATTAAAGTGCAATTTTATCTTGGAAGTTATGGCTCAGGAGTAACGCTGCCCCAAATGTTTTTTAGGAGCAGTGTTATTCCAAAAGTTTACAAATTAGGGTAATTTCACCCTTAGCCATCATTTGGGTTAAGTTTGATCATTAGTTGACCGAATATGCTCACATGACAAGTCTACATATTATCCACATCATTTTTGTTAGGATACAAATATGTCGGTAGAAATTTTCACACAAGAACAATGTTGCAATGAAAGTTTGCACTTAGAAACAATGTTGCCCAAGAAAAATTTTTTTGTGTTCACTATTGCCTTTGGAAGTCTTTGAATTGTAGCAATACTGCCTTAAATGTCATCCAGGTTAAGTTTAACAATCAGTTGGCCAAATATTGTGCCAGTTTATAAACGCGGTAGAGAAGTACTTTTACGTAAGTCGAGGTAAATATGTGAAGGAGATTATCTCGTTTTACTGAAAACACTGTTAAATGTGTGTTTGGCTTTTCTTAACGCTCCGACAAACACACCCATTACCGATAATAAGGCTGTCAGAAACCTCTGTTGCACCCCAACGACACAAAGATAGGCAGATACTTTGATTTTTCTTCACTATAAAAGTTTCTTTCACCTCTTCGATTTTTCCAATCACTAAGACACGATGCAATTTTTAATTTTTTTCCCCCTTATTTATAAATTTAACTTAATATCAACACATTTCTGTTCGATTTTCTCTTCATCGTACAAGTTGCTTTTAATTACCTCTATTATTTTCTCCCATCATTTAGATAGGATAAATTTTCTTAAAATTTTTTCCTTATTTATAAATCTATGTTGGGAAAAAATGAAGCAGCAAATATGTGGACTTGTAATATTATTAGCATATGTAGTCAACTAATAAGAAAAACTTAACTTGATAACAAATGTGCTGGAATTGCTATATTTTGAAACTCTCCTACTTCTTATTGAAAACTTTCAATGCAAATTTGCAATTAAACCTAAAACAAAAATGGCGTTGATGCTACATGGATTAGCTCAGCTCATTTGATCGGCTAATTATTAAACTTAACTTGAATAATTGGATTTGAAAACTTCCATGATGAACTTGCTCTTCAAAAAGTTTTCGGAGTAACATTACCCTTAAATAAAAGCTTTCGAAACAGGAATGAACTTTAACAATTAATTTTATAAATACATATAGATATACACAGTAATATATATACAGAGAGAGAGAGAGGTTGAAAAGGTGTGGAAATGCTTTATATAATATAGCTAATAATAATATGCTCCAAAGGACATAAACATGAGGCAAGTTCCACATTATAATAATTATGGGTGTATAATGATAGTTTGAAAAGGAGTTTGAATCAATGTGCAGCTAGTAGCTAGCAAGAAGCCTCGAAGAACAGAAGCATGAAGCAAGTTGCATATAAAAAATAATGGTGGAGGAGGAGGAGCATGAGGTCAAAGACGAAGATTCAGGCGCCGCTTCCACTTTTTTTGTTCTTTTCAAATGTTCCTTTCATTTCAATCATTTTGTCTGTTTAAGATATTTTCAACAACAACACTCATCTTTTACAAAATTACACCTCCATGACACTACTAAAAAAATATCATTTAGCAATGAAAAATAGCTATTTAGTGATAAATTTTTCGTTGCTAAATATCATTTTTCTGGTAGAGTAATCCATGAAGAGGTAAACACAATTTCCATCTTAATTAATGTAAAGATCTAATTACTTTATAGTTTATAAGTATTTCTAAGTTTTCTTAACACACACATATATGAGCGCGTATTTTCAACCATTATAAATATAAAAGTTAATTGAAAGGTGTGCATTGATTTTAGTATAATAATTCAATCAATTTTATCTCTTAAATTTATAATCTTTTAATATGTTTATTTAATAAAGTTAGATTTAAGTATTGTTGAGCTTTAATGGGATAACTCTCTTAAAGACATTTTCTGCATTCACTCAAGTTCAGTTTGTATTTAAACTATTGAAGCCTCTTCCCCTAAGATCAATATCTATTACTATGTAATTAATTTTCTAAATACGTACGACTAAATTGAAATTTAATGTAAATTTAGATAATTAAACCGATATTTTAGTATGAGTTATCTAGTGTTTACATCTTTTAGGAAGACATACCAATTTTCCAATTCATGTTGGGCATGCGATATAATGGGGGTATCTGGGAAAGTTTCTCAACACCCCACAAATATGTTCATCAGTGTTTTTCGTATAATGAGATAATCTCCTTCACACATTTACCTCGTAAATGGTAAAAGCACTTCTCCACCACTTTACCAAACTGATCCAATGTGCTTGTTTGAAAAGGTTTATTTACTCCCCAAAAACACGTTCAACAGTATTTTCCTGCAAAACGAGATAATATCCTTCATATATTTACCTCGACTTGTGTAAAAGTATTTCTCTACCGCGTTTCGAAACAGGCCAAATAGTTATATATATAGAGGCCAACATGTACACACACACATATATATATATTGTGACCTATATACATACATATATATATATATATGTTTGTGATTTCTAAATTGAGAGGCTCAAGCTCAATTGATGAATGAGAGATAGTGAAATCCAGCTATATATGCCTTAGCAGATGCTTCCGTAAAATGCGTTAAATTGGTCATCCCATAATTCTCAACCCTTTTTTCTGGTCAACTTTGTTATTTACTGAATGCAATCTCATCTCTCATCGATCGTCAATCACTCCCTCAGTCCACGCCCCTTCTCATTTTTCACACACCAAATCTAATCAGCGAAAAAGTTTCTGTTCTGAAAATCTTTTTTAGTGAAAAGGATCTTATAAAATCATGCAACATCGTCTACGTACGATGAAGATGTATCAAATCACAAACGGTAAGTTAAGCAGCTTCAACCCCGTAAGAAGGAGAACATAAATTCCAATTCCAAAAAAATGCACTCGTTGGAAGAGGCTCTCTAAATTTTAAAAGTGATTAGTCTTAAACTTAAATTGACTTGAATGATTGCCTTTCTAACCGGTAAAATTCTTAAATGGGGATTTTCATTAATTTTTCATATATATATATATATATGAGAAAAACCATTCTTGAGGCTAGCACTTACATTTTTTTAAATTATTAATTTAGTACATGTGTTTTTCTTCCTTAGTAAGTCCTTTGATGTTACCCTATGCGGCACAATTAGCTTCTATGTGGGGGTTAACAATTCTAATAGAGCATGTTTAAATGGGCTAAGAATACTGAAAGGATAAAATTAAACCATTAATAAAGAGAGAAAAAAAAAATACAGAGGGTACCCAATTAAAAATTGAAGGAAACTAACTTTAAGAGTAATTTTTCTCACCTCGCATACACACATATATATGTATGTATGTGTATGTATCTATATGTTTAGTAATTAAGAATTTTATGTAAAGTATTATATTTATAATTTCCTGAAATCCAAGGGTGTAATAAGGTTATTTGTGTATTTATAGCATGAAGTATAAATAACAAATTGGAGTCAATAATCTATGAGAGTATAGAATCTTTGTAATATTGATATAATTAAGTTTAATAGTAATGAAGCACACACTATTGGTTTCACCCCATAATTGGAATTAGCAATTAGATATTTTCGTGATTTGTATCCATCAACATCATTCGAATTGCTGGCACTAATTCCCATTTGAGATATTTAGTTATTTTTTTTATAAATTTAATTATTTGCATGCGGACCCATGCATGGTAAGAAACGAGATAAATCACATTACTTTATGTTAATGCACTTTCTTATAATTTGTGTATTTAAAATAATTACTAAGATCATAATTATATGCCTCAACTGCTTGTATCAAAAGATTAAAATATGTACTTTTTCATTGTCTATCATATAACGAAAATTTATTATTAATATTTTAAAATCCACTTGAACTAATTTGATTAAATAAAAGCATATCAAGTATATAAAATTAATTGCACAAGTCTACTCTTCATACTATTATATATTCTTATAATCTTATTTATAAGTCACCTCTAACATATTTTATATAGGCTAATAAGAAAAAAATTTAGACCTTATTAACTCGTCCTTAAAATTTAGAAAGTTTCTGACTTTATCTCTATTTAATATCCAGTGTAACACAATAAAATAAAATTAACACATAATAAATAAAAGGGTAAAATTGTACATCGACATAAAAGGTTTATTGGGGTAATTTATACATACGATTAGATAAAAACCTTCTCTATTTACCCTATAAATAGAACAAGAGGAATACCTGTTTTGATAGAGGGATTATTCACTTTTTAAAATTTGCTTTTGTACCTAGAATAATTGATATTTCATCTTAAAGCTTTTTGTAGTCATGAGAAAAGCAAATAATTCAAAAATTATGTTTATATTTAAAAAATGAAGGAATGAAAAAGAAAACAAAAGGGGAAAGCAGAGGTTGGGTGTGAAAGGAGCAAGGTTTGGGGCAGAGAGAGAGAGAGATAGAGAACAAAAGGTGTCCCCTTTTGAGAAGGGAGGGAGCAGTAAGCAGCAACCTGAAGAGCCAAAAACAAAAGGGGTTGTCCTATTACAATATTATAACTTTATTTTATTTTAATCTTCCCTATTCATATTTCATAATATAATTAAGAATAAGCTACCTACTTACCCATAGCTAATTTTTTTTTAATTCAGATGAAATTACTGGCATCTCATGTTTTGTTTTTAATTTTATTATCAGATATTTCGAACAACGGGTAATCTTGAAAAAAAAATGCAACTAACACCCACTCGATAACATATAATAAGAACCACACATCCTCTTTATAAAGTGCTCATTTGGTGTGTTGAATGGGGGTGTTTTGCAACACTTATACATTCATCAAACACACATTCAACAATATTTTTTCGTAAAATGAGATAATCCATTTCACATATTTACATTGACTTACGTAAAATACTTCTCTGCTGTGTTCAACGGGTAATCTTAAAAAAAATGCAACTAGCGCCCCACTTGATAACATATAACAAGAACTACACATTCTCTTTAGAAAGTACTCATTTGTGTGTCGAATGGGTGTTTGGCAACATTTCTACATTCATCAAACGTACATTCAACAGTACTTTTCTGTAAACTGAGATACTCACCTTCACAAATTTATATCGATTTACGTAAAAGTACTTCTCTACCGTATTTCCAGAAGGGTCCAAAATAAATGTTGAAATAGCATATATTAGGAAAACAACAAAAGCAACTTGCATTGGAATGTCACGAGACTACAATTTGTTTAGTGTTTGGTGCGGTTCCGTGTTCAACGTTGGCAAGGGAACAAGCATTCATACCAGTGGCGGAGCCAGGACCCTAGACCAGTGGAGGCAATTTTTTATTTTCAAACAATGACAACAAGCTTACAAGTGTAAATAATTTGAGTGGGTTCAAATATTAAAAATCAGTGGGTGCAAAATAAAAATCTAACAAATATTTACATATACCCCGAAAAATTGAGGGGGGGCAATTGCCCACCCTCACCCCAACGTGGCTCCGCCACTGATTCATACTGAACTCTTGGATGTTTCTGGGTCTCAAAAGAGTGGTGGTTGAAACGGATTGCTGGAAGCAACACAACTTGATACAATGGGATGGAGCGAGTAACACCTGGAATGCAAGCTTCTTGAAGAGATCAAATTTGGATACGATAAGTAGGTCGTTTGGTAAAGCGGTGGAGAATTACTTTTAACATTTACAGGTAAATGTGTGAAGGAGATTATCTCGTTTTACGAAAAAA
>JANTPZ010021432.1:0-11520 GCA_025593235.1 Vachellia pachyceras | reverse complement strand
CCATTTAACTCCCTAAACATTTGTAATTGCTTTACATGTTAGTTTGCCAAGTAGGATTTTCATTCGAATGAGAGGTATGTCTCATTCGGATGCTAAACCCAAATCTTTTAAAACCGAACATAGAGAACGCGGTTCAGGAATGAATGTTTCCAAACCGTTTTTTTCAGTTACGGTTTAGAAAGTGACGACACTGATCTCATTCCGATGAAAACTATTCCTCATTCGATGAGAACGCGGTTCAGGCATTGAGCTGATTCAAATATGGACCTCCAAACTGTTGTTCTCTGGTAGGGTTTAGAAAGTGTGGACGTTGTATCCATTCGAATGAGATTTATCCTTCAATCGAATGAAGTTACCTATTCGAATAAGTTCTTCTACTGATTCGATTAAGGATTTCTAAACCACCGTATTGTTGTACGGTTTAGAAAGTGAGGACGATGCATCTATTCGAATGAATTGTATCCCTCATTCGAATGAGGGGAAGAACCAAAGTTAGCGTGATTCTCTCGAATCAGGAGGCATTGAGCTGATTCGAATATGGACTTCCAAACCATTGTTCACAGAATCGGTTTAGAAATTGATGTTTCCAAACCGTTGTTTTTAGTTATGGTTTAGAAAGTGAGATATTGATCTCATTTCGATGAGAACTATTACTCATTCTAATGCGTGATAGATCGCATTGTACACTATTGTTTACGAGTACGGTTTAGAAAGTGATGACGTTTCAACCATTCGAATGAGTTGTATCACTGGTTCGAATGAATAAATCGAATTAGTTCTTGGACTTAGTCAATTAAGGATTTCCAAACCTTTTGTTTACTATACGGTGTAGAAAAAGAGTACGATTTATCCATTCGAATGTGCTTTTTCAGCATTCGAATGAATTGATGAAATGAAGTTAGAGTGACTCAATCGAATAAGTTCTTGAACTGATTCGATTAAGGATTTCCAAACCTTATACAATGTAGAAATTGAGGATGATTCATCCATTCGAATGAATAGACGAAATGAAGTTAGAGTGAATCAATCGAATAAAGGAAACATATGTGACCCTGCTGAACCAAAGTTATTAACTACGGTTTAGAAAGTTAACTGTTCAAACCGTATTTCAAATGAGTCTTTAAACTTACATTCGAATAACGAATATTATTCACTCGGATGTAAACACTTTAAACTTATATTCCTGCATTCGAATAACGGTTTAGAAAGTGAACGCTTAATGTATTCGAATGTGTTATATTACACATTCGAATGAAAGTGCCAAAGTTGAACCTCGACGAAATGAAGTTAGAGTGACTCAATCGAATTAGTTGTTGGGTTGATTCGAATAATGATTTCTAAACCGTTTCTTTGTAATACAGGTTAGAAAGTGAAGCGATGTATCTATTCGAATGGGTTTTATCCCTCATTAGAATGAAGGTACCAAATTTGTACCTCGACGAAATGAAGTTATAGCGAGTTCACGGTGTAGAAAGTGAAGACGCTGAATACATTCGAATGAGTCGTATCATACATTCGAATTCGTCGCTGAGATGAATGGAATCAGATACGGTTTAGAAAGTTAAGAAGCTGCACCTAACTTTCCTAACCGCCAAGATAAGCTACGGTGTAGAAGTGTAATGTAATAAAGGTGTTGGGTTTAAACCATGACAGGTGGCATTAGTTCTACGTGTCACCACAAGTTATCATCCATTTAACTCAAGCAATTGCTCAATGGTGTGGTTATCATACATGCAGTGATAAGAGGCAAGTTGTGCCCCTGAAAGCAACATCAGAGAGATCGATTTGAGGTATGTGTCAAAACTTCATTGCCCACTATGATCTTTGTTTGTCGGTGATTGTGCTGTAAGACCTTTCTATTTTGAGTAATAGTAATTAACGTATGATTAAGCTTTAATGGCGTGTGGTGGGGATAGTGCTGCCGTACTTGGGAAAGAGGTTAGTGATGAGGACTTTGGGTTTTTAGATAGTTTAAGAGTTGAGGTTGGTTATTCAAGCAATTTCACTTTCGAGTTTGGTGAGAAGGAAGCAGAAGTGAAAATCGGTACGGTAGGTGATAATAATGGAGAAAATGATGGATACAGTGACAATAGTGAGGATCTGAACAGTGTAGAGGGTGGTATTGGGGGTGACAGTAGTGTTAGTGAGGGTGATGATGACAGTGACGATGAAGATGATCATGTAAGTGCCACATGTGAGTTGGTGTCGGCAGATGTTGGTGATGAAGGCAGTGATCATGAGGATGATGAGTTTGACATTTTTGACATTAATGGGCCTCCAAGAGAAGTGAGGGTCCAAGAAGATACCGTTGGGTCGAGGTCATTTTTCATGGTGGGTGAGACATTTGCAGATAAAAATGAGCTTGTTCGTGCAATAGATGACTATGCCATACAAGGAGGAGTGAAGTTGAGGCTTGTTAAAAGTGAGCCATGGAGAGTTCAGGCCAAATGTCAAAAGGGATGCCCGTTTGTCCTATATGCTTCCAAAGATGGGTCAAATCTGGGTCTGGTAGTCAAGACTTTGTTATTGGAGCACGGTTGCAGTAGGGTTTTAAGAACCCTAGGGTAACAGTTAAATGGCTGGCGGCGTATTTCAGGAGTAAGGTTCAAGAGAGGCCGAAATATAGAGTTGCAGATATGAAGAAAGATGTTGAGATTGACTTGAAATTGAATGTGAGCAAATACAAGTGCAAGAGGGCAAAGAGGCTCATTATGGAAGAGTTGGAAGGGGGTTATATTGATGAGTTCAGTAATTTGGAATCGTATTGCAATGAACTAAAGATCTCTAATCCTGGATCTGATGTATCAATTGAGTTGAGCAAAGAGGCACTTGAAAATGGCAAAAGGGTGTTCAGTAGATTGTATTTATGCTTCCATGCTTCAAAGGTAACCATGTTATTAGCTTTTATGTGTTGAAACTTTTTAACATATGAACTTACCTAGTAATTTTTATTATTGTATTTTCAAACTGTCAATCATAGACTGGGTGGAAAGCAGGCTGCAGACCTATAATTGGGGTAGATGGGACCTTCTTCAAAGGAAATGCTCGAGGCATTTTGCTAACAGCGATCGAACTTGATGCAGATGATTCCCTCTTTCCAATAGCTATAGGGATTACTCAGAAGGAAAACACTCTCAACTGGAGGTGATTTCTTAAATGGTTGCAGAGATCGTTAGATTTGGAAAATGGGCAGCGTATTACTATTATGTCTGACATGCAGAAGGTTTGTTTATTGTGAAGTTCATGAATTTCATAATTGACCTTGCAAATGATAATTGCAATTTCTCAGTTATATATGTACAGGGTTTGCACGTGGCAGCATCGGAGGTCTTACTTGAGGCTGAGCATAGACTATGTGCTAGGCACATATATGGTAATTGGAGTAAAAGATGGAGGGGAATGAGTTGAAGAAGAAGTTCTTCTCATGTGCATGGAGCACCTTTGAAGAACAATTCAAGGATAACTTGAAACCCATGGGATCACTAAGTAGAGAAGCAGTAGAAGTAGCAATTTCATATCCTCCAAAATGTTGGGTCAGAGCTTATTTCAGCACCAGATGTTTGTCATGGGTTGTATATAACAATCTAAGTGAGAGTTTTAATGCCTGGACTGATGAATTAAGGTATCTACCCATTATTGCAATGATTGATGGGATCAGGATCAAATTGATGACTAAGTGGGCAGACAGTGAAAAAAATGTAAGTAGGAGGAGGGGGAACTTCAGCCCAAAGAGTGTTTCTTTATTTGAGGATAATAAGAAGTTGGTAATGGGTTGTAGTGTGTTCTATAATGGTGATGATGGGTATGAGGTTATTGAAAGGGATGATAGGCATACGGTGTTCATTAATAGGAAGCAGTACACTTGCCGGACTTGGGACTTGATTGGCATACCCTGTCAGCATGCAATATATGCATTATATCATTCCAAAATATATCCAGTTACCCAAATATCTAGATTCTTCCATAAAGATACATATCTATCTTCCTATAGAACCAAGTATCAACCTGTTAGAGGAAAAAAATTCTGGGCCATTGAGAAGTTCCAGCCTATGTAATCACCACCATTATGTACCTTGCCAGGGAGACCTAGGAAGACTAGGATCCGAATTGAAGAATCTGTAAGAAGGCAGAAAATGGCTAAAGGACATGAGCCCCTGCGAGACCATGTAACACAACAATATGGTGATATGTCATTTGATTTGCCTCCACCTCCACCTGATAAGTTGTCAAAAAGAGGATCCACATCTAAATGCAGTGTATGTCATCAAACAGGACACAACCGAGCAACTTGTAAACAAGCTCAAACATCTGGTGGCACAAGTGGAAAACATAAAGCTCCAACCAGTTGTGACACACCATCCTAATAACCTCAACAAACGTCAAGACCACGAGGTGGAAGGGCCTTTTATAGAAGTCGCACTCCAATAGGGATGGGGATCCATGTTGATTTGCAAAGTGGTCGCACATTATATAATGTACAAAAGTCACTTGTCATATTTTGAGGTGTAGGATGTAAAACATTTAGCCATTCGAAGGAGTGAAATGTGTCATCCAAATGGAACACATAGATATGAATTTTCGAGACCCAGAGTTTCCAAACCTCACTGCCTTCATTCGGTGTATAAAGTTTTTTTCCAAACCATAGATATAACAACGGTGTAGAATGTATGACATTTATCCATTCGTATGAGAAAATTGTGGCATTCGAATGTGTTTAAACCATTTTATAGGATCCAGACTTTTTAAACCTTTACATCTTGCCCACGGTGTAGAAAGTTTTCTTTACAAACTGTAGATATCTCAATGGTGTAGAATGTATGACATTTATCCTTTCGAATGAGTGAATTGTGTTATTCGAATGTGATCCAATTTAGAGGATCCAGACTTTCTAAACCTTTACATCTTGCCGACAGTGTAGAAAGTTTTCTTTCCAAAACGTAGTTATCTCAATGGTGTAGAATGTATGAAACATTTATCCATTCAAATGAGAGAATTATGTCATTCGAATGGGCTTCAATTTAGAGGATCCAGACTTTCTAAACCTTACCTCCTTCATTCGGTGTAGAAAGTTTCTCTCTAACCCAAAGGCAACTTGCGAGGTGTAGGATGGTAACCGTGTACATTCGAATGAGTAAAATGTGTCATTCGAATGGGATACAATTTCCAGGACCCATACTTTCTAAACCTGTGCATCTTGCCTACAGTGTAGAAAATTTTCTTTCCAAACCGTAGATATAACAACGGTGTAGAATGTATCCATTCGAATGAGAGAATCGTGGCATTTGAATGGGTTTAAACCATTTTAGAGGATGCAGACTTTCTAAACCTTTACATCTTGCCCACGGTGTAGAAAGTTTTCTTTCCAAACTGTAGATATCTCAAGGGTGTAGAAAGTATGACATTTATCCATTCGAATGAGAGAATTGAGTCATTCGAATGGGATCCAATTTCCAGGACCCAGACTTTCTAAACCTTTACATCTTACCTACGGTGTAGAAATTTTTTTTTCCAAACCGTAGATATAACAACGGTGTAGAATGTATGACATTTATCCATTCGAATGAGAGAATTGTGGCATTTGAATGGGTTTAAACCATTTTAGAGTATGCAGACTTTCTAAACCTTTACATCTTGCCCACGTTGTAGAAAGTTTTCTAAACCATTTTAAAGAACGCATGAAATGTGTCATTCGAATGTGTTCTAACAATGCATTCAAATGGATGAAGCGTATCGCTTTCTACACCGTAATCTTCAACCACGCTTTAGAAACTCCAATCGAATAAGTTATAGGACGCAATCGATTGACCCACTCTAACAAACTTCATTTTGTCGCAGTTAAAACTATTGCCCATTCATTCGAATAGATTATAACAATCATTCGGATGGATGAAGCGTATCGCTTTCTACACCGTAGTCTTGAACCATGCTTTAGAAACTCTAATTGAATAAGTTATGGGACGGAAATCGATTGACCCACACTAACCAACTTCATTTTGTCACGTGTAAAACTATTGCCCCTTCATTCGAATGTGGAGTAAAAATCATTCGAATGAATGCACACTCTTACTTTCTAGACCGTTGACATCAACCATGCTTTAGAAACTCTGTGAAACTTGGCAACAACCACGGTGTAGAATGTCTACCCTTATACATTCGAATAAGTACTATGTGTTATTCGAATGGAATAGCAGGTTCAAGAATGAATAGAAGTTTATACGTTGCTTTGTTCTCATTCGAATTGATGATTATCAACTTTGTACACCTATGGTAAAATGAACGGTTTTGATTTCCACCCTCAATCAACGGTTTACAATGTTAACTTTCTACACTTTTTTTACTTTATACGGTGTAGAAAGTCTATGTCCCATTAAATACGTTGTCTAGTCTCTTTAATGCGTCGTTCAGTCTCCGCAAGAACTCTACTCATACATACTCATACGAAATCGTCCTTCATGCGACATACTTTTTTGTTCCTTCTCTTCTGTTTCCTTGCTTCAGCGATACGTTTCTGTAAAATTCTCTTCTCTTCTTCTTTTCATAACATGGTGGAACAAACTAGCCGCAACGACAGACAAATCTTCCCACCCATATCTTGTCTAGTAGGAGTGGAACTACACTGAAGAACCTATCGAAAGAATAGAGGGACGGGAGCAAGATAGTGATAGAATATGATAGCTATTGGAAACCTGTCGGAGACAAAGCCACGAAGTATATAAGTTACGTTGCCCTCTTAGCGCAAACCAAGGCAAGCATCCTAGAAGAGGAGTGGAGCAAAGTCCTAGACAATGCAAAGAACGATATATGGGACACACTCCGGGTATATAAAATATTTTTTCCCTGCCTTGCATTCTTTCTTTTATATCATGTTCTTATTAACAGGTTGAACTGCAACTATTGAAGGGCACGTACGACATCCCTGACGATGCCACATTAAAGAAGAAGACATTGTCATTCTGCTGCACCAGGTGGAGATGGTTCAAAACACACTTGGCTTGTACATATGTACATGCGCCGATCAAACCCGGTGAACCTCAGCCCAATCCTTGCAACAAGTACCCGTTCATTAATAACGACACAGAATTTTGTAGACTTCGGACCACTCCAGAAGCTTTGGTAAGTAGAGCTGGGATGGGCTGGCCCGCGGGCCAGCCCGTATCAACCTGCGGGCTGCACAGCATCGGGCTGTGCAGCCCGACCTCTAACGGGCTGCCAAATTAGCAGCCCAGGCCCGATGTGACGGGTGATGGGCTAGCCCGTCAACCCATCATATATTTATTTTTTTCACTTTTAAGTAATATTATTAAAAAAATAGGATAAAATTTAAAATTAGAATTGGTCAACAAAAGAAAATGAGTTTTTAAAACTTTACAAAATCTTGTGCGTAAATGTGAGTTGTCATGTCAAGGGGGTTGGGAGTAGTTGGGACTTGAGATAGATAGAGTCACAAAGATGGACAGATGGTAATAAATTGGGTGTGGGTGTTGGGACTTGAGATAGATGAAGAGATGGCAAATGAGATAGATGAAGAGATGGCAAATGGCAATAATGGGGCACAGTGTCAGGTACTCAGGTTTGCAAGTTTATATAGGTATGGGGCCAAGGTACTCGAGGTTGAGGGGAGACTTTTCTCTTATTGATTTGGGAATCCGGAAGCTATTGGAAGGAGATGACGAAGGCACTGGAGAAGAATCAATTAAATGAATTCATGAACGGGTCTCCTGAGAGCAACATAAAAGTAGCGTTGGCGTTCGTGTGCAGTTGGGTGGGCGGCTCAAGGCGTGCAGTGCTCAGCTTTTTGGGGAGAAGAAAAATAGGTAGGGCGCTATTGAACCACAGGATGCCTAAAAGATATATATCAGACTTTTTATTTTTTAAAATAAAAAAAATGGGCTAGCCCGCCAACTCGCGGGCTAGCCCGTATTAACCCGTGATATATCTGGTCTGGGCCTGTGCGGCCTAAACTTTGACGGGCTGCTAAATGGGCAGCCCGAACCTGCACAAGCCCACGGGTTGGTGGGCCCAACCCGCGGGTCCAACCCATTTTTCCAGTGCTATTGGTAAGGTCCATTTATGTCAACCGTTATTTCACAGCTTTTTTCAATCAATGAATTATGGTATTTGACGTTTAACCTTATCTTAAATACGAATCCAGGCTAAAAGGGCTAAATTCGTCGATCTTGGTCAGTAGAATGACTTCCCTCACACAATGTCTCGGGGTGGATACGTAAAGGCCAAAAAAGAAATCATTGAGGCCAAGAGGAGGAGGTTGACGGAATAGGATCAATCCGACCCTTCAACCATCATCACTCCACCTTCACCCATAGGTCGCGAAGATCGCTGGAAGCATGCCCACAAAAAAAAGTGGGCAATACACAAGCGAACGTGCTCAAATAATTGCTGAAAATATTGTAAGTGCGCAAATCGTTTGCTTTATTGACATGAGTACATGAGATCTTAGTTTATCCTATATATATGCCGCATGACATAATTAAATACCAAGTAGCAGCTGGCACATTCAGACCATCATGGAAGAACGATGTTTTGACGGCTGCTGTTGGCAAACCGGATCGTCCCGGCTGACTGAGGGGTATTGGACGCAGTTTGGGCTTAAGAGACGTATTTGGAACTCTTGCTTCTGCCCGAAATGTAGTGACCAAGGATGAATTGGATTCACTATTGGCTGACGTGAAGGCAGAGGTGAGGGTAGAGGCTGAAGCAACTTTCGAGTCCAAGTTGGACACTCCTGCTTCTACCCGAAATTTAGTGACAAAGGAGGAATTGCATCCTCTACTGGCTGCCGTGAAGGAAGATGTGAGGGCAGAGGCAGAAGTGACGTTCCAGGCTAAGTTCGACGCTCCTGTTTCTTCCCCAAGTCTTGTGACGAAGGAGAAATCACATCCTCTACTGGCTTCCGTGAAGGAAGAGGCGTGGGCAGAGGTAGAGGTGACATTCCAGGGTAAGTTCGACGCTCTTGCTTCTTCCCCAAATATTGTGATGAAGGAGGAATTGTATCCTCTACTGGTTACCGTAAAGGTAGAGGTGAGGGCAGAGGCAGAAGCGATGTTCCAGGCCAAGTTTGAATCTTCTGATTTTGCCCGAAGTCTTGTGACGAAGGAGGAATTGCATCCTCTACTGGCTGCCCTGAAAGTAGAGGCCCGGGCAGAGGCAGAAGCGTCGTTCTAGTCCAAGTTTGAAGCTCGAATGAGGCAGATGATGGATGAAATGGTGACATTAATTAACTCGAAACAGCAGAACCTCGTCCCTTCTGAGCGGCCAACTTGTATTACAGCTGAGATACCCCCTGAAGTGTAGGACCATCCTTCATCCTACGTGAGTCCAATAGAACGGGTCCTTTCGATGGCACATGATAACTCCTTTGAAGCGCTGACATTGGAAATGCGTAATGACATTATGGGGAAGGACATGATCGTACTCGTTGATCGGGAGGACTTGGCGTCCTTTCTGGTTAGAGGGAAGCAGCTTACGATTGCGATCGTCCAGATATTCCTGATGTAAGGCACCTCTTTTGAAGTAGTTGGAAACAAAATGGATTTTATCATTTACTGATTGCTTTCTTCAAAATAGGTACATGCAGAGTGAATTGGCATCATCCGGCCTTAACAATAAAATTGGATTCCTCTACCCACTCCATATCCAGGATAAAGGCAACACTACTTTCTTGAGAAAACAATACCTGTCGAACAGGCTAATGCAGCGAGGATTTAAGTTTTTGATAGCACCCTACATACACAAGTATTTGCTTATAGTGTTTCATAGCACATGAAATTCATTGGTTTCGTATATAGCTTATAATGCATCGAACTGCTTTCATTCCTTGTAGGGAGCACTGGCAGCTTGTCCTCATATCCTTGCAGAAAAATAGCATCATCTTTCTGTACTCCATGCACTAGGCTCCAGCTTTGGAAATGAAGAAGATGTTTGATTCATAAGCTTTCTTATGTTTTATTAATACTATGCATTTTTCATCACTTTCCTACAACATTCATTTTGATGATAGGGCCATTAGAGAATACCAGGTTCAACATCTGGGTAAGACCAAGTATCAGGCGAGAGACCCTGCTTGGATCACACCAAAAGTAAGTACATGATGATTGTTTGTTAACATGAGAGCTCCCACAACTAAGTGCATTATGATTATGTTTTTTCTAACAACTTGTTATCTTAATAGACTCGTAGGCAGCCTGTGCAGTCCAATTTATGTGGCTTATATATGCTGAGACACATATATAACGTCGTCTGCTTATGAAACATTGAGTGCAGGAAAGAAGTACACATCTAAATTTTCATTTTTTAATGCAAAGTAATGGATACTTAATTGCTTGGAAAATTTTGTTTTTGCAGATGTTTCAGTCTGAGGAACCATTCCTAGAAGAGGATATTGACCTCATACGTGAGCGGTGGTGTCAATACTTTCTTCAATTAGCACATAGTGCCGAGCTGAAAATGTAAACTTATATTCTTTTTGTTTTTTCCCTTTTTCACATTGCTCAAGCAAAATTCTGTATGTATATATTTATGTACAGTTAAAATGTAAATGCAAATGTATGTAGTGGTTAATGCTAATGTATATTAAATAAATGTGGTTAATGCAAATGTATATATCTTCATATCTAGTTGGTGTAAAATTTCATAAGGTATGAGTTCCTCATGCTTCTTTAACAAAGTTTAAATGAATTGTCCTGTTTTTGGTGGGAAAGAATAAGGAGAGAGAGAAATTCGAACTACGCGGGGCCTTTCTATACTAAACCTAGTAGGTATGGGTTAGAAAGTTTTCTTTCTGCATCGAACGTTACTAGAAAGCGACCCTTTCTAAACTTTAGCATCAGCCACGGTGTAGAATGCATAACCTGATACATCCGAATGAGTACTTTGTGGCATTCGAATAGAAAAGAATGTTCAGGTGTCCATCTTTCTAAACCGTTTGTCTTACATACGGTGTAGAAATTGACCCTTTCTAAACCTTAGCATCAGCCACGGTGTAGAATGCGTAACCTGATACATCCAAATGTGTACTTTGTGGCATTTCAATAGAAAAGAATATTCAGGTGTCCATCTTTCTAAACCGTTTGTCTTACGTACGGTGTGGAAATCGACCCTTTCTAAACCTTAGCATCAGCCACGGTGTAGAATGCGTAACCTGATACATCTGAATGCGTACTTTGTGGCATTCAAATAGAAAAGAATGTTCAGGTGTCCATCTTTCTAAACCGTTTGTCTTACATACGGTGTAGAAATCGACCCTTTTTAAACCTTAGCATCAGCCACGGTGTAGAATGTGTAACCTGATACATTCGAATGAGTACTTTGTGGCATTCGAATAGAAACGCATGTTCAATTGAATTAGTTCCTGAGGTGATTCAAATAATTATATCTACACCGTTTAGAAATTTTAATATACCTTAGTAAATAATGAGATACATTCGAATAAAGGATCATATACATTCGAACACCCAGCTTTCTGTGGCCTTTCTGCACCTTTACTCTCAACATCGGTTTATA
>JANTPZ010021429.1:0-12578 GCA_025593235.1 Vachellia pachyceras | reverse complement strand
CGATGCAATTGGTTCCGAGGGAAATGGGTTTACGACGCTTCATATCCTCTCTACAATCCTTATTCTTGTCCCTTCATAGATAACCAGTTCAACTGCCAGAAGCATGGTCGCCCTGATACTCTGTATCAGAAATATAGATGGCAGCCATTTTCTTGTTCCTTGCCAAGGTACTTAATCTCTCTTACTTGAGGTCACTTACAGATGCTTCATGTTTTGTAGTGTGGTTATTTCTGTTCGGAGTCTCATGTTTGTTTTTTTCCAATTTGTACGAGCTTTTGTGCAGGTTCAATGCTTTGAATTTCCTGCATAAATACAGGGGCAAGAAGATTATGTTTGTAGGTGATTCATTGAGTTTGAACCAGTTCAATTCTTTGGCTTGTATGATTCACGCTTGGATACCAAACTCCAGAACATCCACCGGAAAAAAAGGTGTTCTTTCTACGGTCACATTCGAGGTTGGTCTTTGCTTTCTCATTTAAAAAAAAAAATTGAAATTTTTGCCTTGGAATGATTGCTATTTTGGCTCCTACCCATGCAAGTCTTGTCATTTTCTCTCTCTTATGTTTCCCCTTTTTTGATTTTGAATCTGTTTTGTATAAGTCAGCGAGTCTTGAGTTCAATAACAACACCTGATCCGGTGGAGTTTTTCTGTTTTCTGATTTTCCCCCATTTTTCTATGAAACAAACAAGTAATTAAAGTGAAGTTGGAAGGCTCTTTTTGCAGGAAGTCGTGTATAGTTGAAAAGTTAAATATATCAATACCCAACAAATGTTTCTGACATATTTTGATCCCAGAATTTAAAAACTCGCTTTCATAGTAGTTTTTTTGGATTTGATCTTGATACATGGGACAAATGACTCCTGGTTATGGTTTAAGGAGCCTTATTCTGCAAAATTCACCCAGCTGCTTGCTCAAAAAAAAAAAAACTATTTTGATACAGAAATCGTTTGAACTTTTCTGAATTGAACGACCTCATACTTTGCTTTAAAAAGAAATTTGACGACATTAATGAATGTGTGACACAGCAATAATTGATGCTGGAGATGTAAGTTTTGAATTCCATATCATCAAGAGTGAAACACAGACATTGAAAAAAATCACATCTCCTGTTGCTGATGCGTGTGTCTGTAAATTTAATGATTGATGATAATTAGATAAAAAATCTTTCTTTATACAGTGTGTTTGGAAACTTCGATGAGACAAATGAATTACATCTTTCGAGGTGGTTTTATGGATTTTAAGATGATTTTTATATATTTCAAAATAGTTTTATCTTAATTTATGTGGACTGAAAATAAATTCCCAAGCAAACAAGCGTGTGTGTATATATATATATATAACAATACATAAGATTGCATTTTGAGAGGGAGGGAGAGAGCGTGTATGGAACTGTTCATGTGGATCCTCTTTGTTTGTCTGTCTCTATTTTCTCTTCCCTTGTGTTTTGTACTTGAGAGATAAACAGAAAAAGATTAAATGAGAACGAGTAAATTAGAGGTAATTAATAAGATTGATTTGAGGGTTAAATCGTGTGGACGTGGCGTTAGAGAATAGTGACAGTTTGATAGGGACCACAGGAAGATTCAACACAAGTTAGAAGCAGCTGTGTTCTTGCACGGCTTCGCCATGGAAGGGGTCAGTGAGGAAACTGGCTAAGCGTCAAACTGGGGACCATTTGTTGAAAGCAACGAAGGTTCTCTGAGTCTCTGTGTTATGTTCTTTTCTGGTTTCATATCAACGCCGTGGGTAATGGTTTGCTATTCTTTGTCTTTGTGTCGTATACACAGATTTTTATTATTATTTTTTTGTGACAACGTTTTATTAATAATTTATTGATCATTGACAAGACTCCTCCTCACTGACTTAGAAAAGGAATGGCTTAGGCTTATTAAGAAGTGACCAACCTTGATGGGGAATCTGCCACTTGTTCATTAAGGTTGCTAAAAAAATTATCCTCGTTTAAAACAGTTAATGGTTTTTATACAATATGTATTTTTGTTTTATTTCAAGATTATTCATTTAATGTTGAAAACTATAAATTTAACTAATCATGTTGAATACTTGCTTTACACACACTCCAATGGATTTGGATCTTCTCTGTACTTTTGTCCATGATCTCATCTGTTCATTTGATTTAAAGGTGTAAGATAATTCATAGAACTAAAGGAAAAACTAATCATCATTGTGTAGTTTTGCTTCAATTGCAATTTAGTCCTCATTTTAACTATGTATAACTCAGTTTCTATAGTTTCAGTTTGGTTGGAACTTATTCTTTAAATTTTGATTTAGTGCAACTAAATCTATATAGTTTCATATATTTAAGATGTGATCCCCAAACTTCACAAAATAACTTTAATTCTTATAAGTTTATTTTCTAAAACATGTGGGCCTACATTTTAAAAGGTTAAAACGAGTTGCACCAACTCAAAATGTAAAGCTCAAGTTTCGACTAAATCAAAATTAAATGAATTGAGTTATATTAAGTTCGAAACGAATTGAAACTAGATGGATCAAACAATTAATTTTTTGTGAACTAAATATGTTATTGATCTATTTATTACGATGAAGAAGAGTATTGATGTTGGCGATGGTGAAAATTGCAGGAGTATGGACTGAGTCTATATCTATATAGGACGCCATACTTGGTGGATCTGGATGGAGAGAAAGAGAGAAGAGTGTTGAATCTGGACTCCATTAAAAGTGGTGATGCTTGGAGGGGCATGGACGTTCTCATCTTCAATACTTGGCACTGGTGGACTCACACCACCTCTGCCCAACCGTATGCTCTATTAATTACCCTCACCAAATTGCTTTCATCAAACTGATCATACACACATAAACATTGTTCCAACAAATTCTGGGCTTAATTGCAGGTTTGATTACATCCAAGACAGACACAAGCTGTACAAAGACATGAACCGCATGGTTGCATTCTACAAAGGTTTGACCACCTGGGCAAGATGGATCAACCTCAACGTCAACCCTTCACAAACCAAGGTCTTCTTCCTCGGAATCTCGCCTGTTCACTACGAGTAAGCCAATTTGACAGGACTCAACTTAACATTACATATTCCTTTAATTTTTTTTTCTCAATCTAATTAGTCAACGTGGGACTTTTCTTAATATTCTAATAATGCAATCAGGGGAAGAGAATGGAACCAGCCAACAAGGTCATGCATGAAGGAGACACAACCATTCTTTGGGCTGAGGTACCCAGGAGGGACACCGATGGCGTGGGTGGTGGTGAACAAGGTTTTGAGCAGGATGAAGAAGCCTGTGTATTTTCTGGACGTGACGACCATGTCTCAGTACAGAAAAGACGCTCATCCTGAAGCTTACAGTGGAGTTATGAATACAGATTGTAGCCATTGGTGTCTTCCAGGCCTACCTGATACTTGGAATATTCTTCTCCATGCCGCTCTCTTTCCTTGATCGATCATCTTTCTCATTCATTCTACATCATAGGAATTAGGAAAACCCATTGTTTTCCACTTTATATATAACTTAGAAGCAGAAGGAAAATTCATCATCTTCCATTGATGTGTTTGTGGTCGTTGGGGAATAAGAGGGGGATCGACTACTGATGATCATCTCTCTAAGTTATGAGATTTAGAATATTATTTACTCGATTGATTGATGATTGACTCTGGCTTCTCAATATGTATTTGGGAAGGACCTGCCTGCACCCTGTATATGAACAAGAACTCAGGCTGCAACAACATAAATTTATCAGCAAGTTCTGGGGATGCAAAACCCAATCCTTAGCTTCTGATTTATGGAATGGATCTATCTTTTGTACTGCTCTTTTTTTTTTTGTTGTGATAGGTTATCATTTGTGGCTGTGCTATGTATGTTGTGAAAGTGAAACAATAATAATGAAGCTATACTCTTCCATCTTTAGGGGTTTTACTTTTTCCATCGACATTGACAGTAGTGACAAGGATTTTGGAGATGAGTCTCACATTTGTTTGAGCCTCACAAGTCCATAATAGATTTGGGCTTTCGATTTGGGCATTGACCCAACATCAAATTTCAATTGCATTGACCTCTTTTATTTTTTTGCAAAATAATTTAAAAAATAATAAATACGAATATTTTAAAATAACGTATTTAACTTATTTAGTTTCTCAAAAAAATTTAACTTGCGTAAATATATTAGTAAGTATATAAGTTTGGTGTCCCCAATTAAAAAACACGACCCTTGTTTTCTTTAATGCGTCGGCATTACTGATCTTAATCTTAAAATATAGATAAAAACAATAGAATAATGCGGGTGAAATCATGGTAAAAAAAACTGTGGGTGAAATGGCTTCTAGATAGTTTCGTATATTCCCTTTGGAATTGAAACAAAGGTTATAAAATAATATAGACAGAAGCTTTTAGTTTAGAGTGAGGAGCTATATCCCTTGGGACGCGTGATGCAACGAATTAAATTAATGGAAGTGACAGCTCCAAGTAATTACAAGTTGCAAATTCGCCATTAAATAGCAATTTGATGGCTCAAAGTATGAAAGCTTTTCCTTTGAGGTTGGTGGAAGGACACCTAGCTGTAAGTTGCATCAAGTGGCCTGGCTCACAATATCTGCTTCAACACACACACGCGAGCTATTGTGAGCCTTGTCGTTGTAAGATTGTAATTATAAAACATTAGTTTCTTCTTTTTGAATACGTCCAATATCCAGGACGAGGAAAATGAATAGTATGCTGAATTTCTTCTCTCTCGAGGTTGCAAATATTGCACCTAAAAAACTTGACTGCTTAAAGGCACAAACGAAAAATTATACATTTTCTTTAGGCTTATTGTGTAGTGTGGTACTGCTTCAGTACTATACTATGATATATATATATATATATAGTAGCCATTTTCACTTCAGAGGAAATATATATTCTGACAACACACTAATTATTGAATCATTTACATAATTACGTAGTGGCGAGTCAAAATACAAATAGAGAAGCATTGCAATGTGCTGATTTACTTGCAGACGGATCTAAGGCTTGCGAAGTAACTGAATCAGAAGTCAGAACACCAAAACAGTAATAAGCCAGTCTATTGTAAGTTTAATGATTTTGACGCCTTTTGTAAGGATTAATTCTAGCTTGATCTAAAACCAAACATGCATTTCAACATGCATCCCCCTACTTCTGGCTGCGTATACCTGAGTCACCACATATGTATAATAGAAAAAGGAGCAAGTTCATGATGGTGGTTGATTAATAGGGACAATATCTAGCTAGCTATATATAGCTTACTGTAGTGGAACAGAAACAATAACAAGCAACATACTTGAACTGCATATATATTTGTGTTTGTGCGCGCCGGCTTGCCTGTGTAAAGCCCAGTGACTAGGTATGAAGTGATTCTGAAATTAAAGCACATCGTACGTGAGGGATTATATATATATATATATATCAAGGTTGCCGTAGGTATGCAGATTGATGAGGTGAACCGCGCCAGTGATGACCGCGGTCTGGTCCTTCAGGTGAAACCCTATCTGATGGAGCAGCAATGTCATTAAGCCTAAGTCGTCTTCCTCTATGACGTCCAAATCCTAATCCATGCAGAAACCGCTGGCTTTCTATATAATACCCTCCTCCCACTTGCCCTACACTTGCAGCCTCACTACCTCCACATTAAAACCCATCATCATCCACATTATTAGCACAAGTAGTGACATTCGTGCTACTCCAGGATTCGCCATATACATGATGAATGTATATGAACTATGCTAAACTTGGAGGATATCGAGCTATATATATAGCAGTGAGATCTGGGGTAGTTGATGGAAGCTAAGTGTCTCTGATTATATATATATATATATATTATATAGAGTCTTGATATATAGCTATTAATTTATACGTGTACAGTGGACAATAATTGAGAAGAATGTATTTAATATAAGTTTGTTTTCCTTGTTCATTAAAAGGACGTTTCAGTAAAGGGTGCCATATCTTGACCCTAGGGTGCCCTTTCTCTTAGAAAGGGCACCATAGGTCGCCACTACAGCGCCCTTTTCCAATAAAAGGGTGCCATAGGGGCACCCTAAATAATTTGCACGCCGTTCAGCGCCCCTATGGGGTCCTTTTTAGTATAAAAGGCGCCTAAAGGTTTCCGTCTATTTTTAAAATTGTCACCGCCTTCACTTTTTACTCCCTTCTTTTAAAAAAGGACGCGAATTTAAGTCGTAAAATGTATTCTCTGTAGTAGTGGATGATGCGGGAATGCCACTAAATGGAATCCACATATAAATAAAGTCGCGGAATCCTCGAAGGTATAGATATTGGCCATCAATTACTTCTTGATGCTATGAATGGTGGCATTACACTACTACAGAGAATACATTTTACGACTGAAATTCACATCCTTTTTCTAAAAAAGGGAGTAGAAAGTGAAGGCGGTGGCAATTTTAAAAATAGACGGAAACCTTTAGGCGCCCTTTATACTAAAAAGGGCGCCATAGGGGCATGCAAATTATTTAGGGTGCCCCTATGGCACCCTTTTATTGGAAAAGGGCGCCGTTTGTGGTGACCTATGGCGCCCTTTCTCTTAGAAAGGGTGCCCTAGGGTCGAGATACGGCGCTCTTTTCTGAGAAAGGGCGTCATAAGACCCCTACGGCGCCCTTCCTTAAAATATAGGGCGCGGTAGGTCAGCCATACGGCGCCCTTTTTCTTAATATAGGGTGTCGTAGGTCTTACCTGGGGCGCCCTTTTTACCTATATAGGATGCCGTAGGTCAGATCTACAGCTCCTCTCCTGAAATAGGGCGCCGTAGGCCCTAACTTTCTACGCCCCTCACATTTACGTCTCTCCGAGAAAGGGCGTCTATTGGGCGTAAAAAGTATCTTTTGTAGTAGTGGATCATATCCATTTGTTTTTTTTACACTTTGAGTTATCTGAGACAACTCGACCCTTTGATTGCGTAAGCTTCTTCTAGCTTTGTATTTGGATGAAGCGAGGCATTGTCTACAAGTTTCAGGACTTTTAACAACTTATTGAAAGCTTTTAGTGTAGCGTGTGTGTGTATACCTCAAGATTAATCCTTATACTATTTTTCTAGCCTTAAATCACGCATACGCATTTTTTGTTAATAGAATTATCAAGCCATAATCAGAAACTTTTCGTATTCTTTATGATATATTTATCCAATTATTTTATTCATTTTATGAGATGATCGATCAGCTCTTTCATGTAGTGTTATTACTTGATCTTCAACAAAAAACCAAATGATTATGGTGCAAGTGCAAAGATATATAGTAATGGATCTACTGATTGTATAACAACCACAGAGATACGTACTTTTCACTTAACCCGTTCATGACTCAACTCTAAAAAAGAAAGAAAAGAGAAAACATGCAAAGATAACAGTAAAACTAACTATAATAAAGATGCGTATATAATAATTTGCTACTGATGCATGCCAGCAGAACGCTGGGAAACTGGCAGCTCTCAGAACTATTATTGGAAAATATGAAAGGATCACTATAGTCTATAGATAGTCAAGCATGCATGCATCATGCATGTGATAATTAATATCTCAGTTATTATGTTGAGGATCGGGTCCACCAGGTGAGATTCTATCTGAATCAGTTGTGAGATCAAGAGGACTAGTATGAGAAGCTCGAAATTGCACATCAAGATCATTCTGATAATATTGCAGAAGGCGATGCTTCTGAATCTTCAAGTGGGCTGCAACAACAAGTCTCTCCGAAGCCATGAAGAAGCTAGAGACCATCGTGATCAGAATTAGGGAAAGTACGGAGACTGCTCGTGCTACACCTGTATTATTAGCCATGCACTTAATGGTGCTGCTAAGTGATGAGAATCGAGAGTTGAAGTTGGCTTGCAAGCTGATGATCATAGGACTATCGATTTATAGTAAAAACCCCAAATCATTTGTTTTTAATTTTTTTCCTTCTCTTCTTGAGGATAATTATCATACCAAAGAAAACATATATGCGTATACGGCGAAGTCAAACTACATTCAAGGAATATCCTTTTTCCCCGTTGGCTTGTTTATCGTTGATTGGCTACCAAAATATCTCATATGATATGGATTCCCTGTGGTTTGCTAAGTCATAAGGTCATTTATTTTAATGCGATATTGAAAACCAAGAACGAAATAACAAGAAACACAATGACAAAGTGATCGACCACGTAATATATATATATATATGGTTCCTGATTTTAATTTTTATATATATATACATATATATATATGCGCCAAAACCTTATATAAACATTGGGCCAACATAAAATTTTCATTGATTAAACTGCATGAAGATTTTCTTGTTCCTCCTATCTCTCTTAAGGATCTCTCGTTCACAAAATCTCATTCTCACATTTTACTAATAAATCGTTTGAGATGGGGAGATATACATATATTGTCCGATAGCGCATGATATAGGATATGGTGATAAATATTTTTAAAAAAGAGACGCATATTACGTGGAGTCTACACGTACCATTTAGTCTAAGCATATAAATTTTATTTGTATATGCATGTGTTGATCTCTTCTCTTATCACAATACTACATTTTCATTATTATCATTATTTAATAATTAGGTGCAGATGATTTGAGTAGGAGTCAATATAGGCATGGACCTTTTTGGAGTTGCAGGGCACAATTAATCAGGACAATCAACCAATAATATGGAGCAAACCAGGATCAACTTGATGAGAAGCTTGACTACCCCCTCGGAGGTTTAAAGGTCAAACGTGGTATATATAAAAATGGAGAATTATGTACCAAAAAAATGGAGAATTAAGAATTAGAGCAAGATTCAATAATGCAGGTGCCGGCCATGATCATCAAACTTTATTGTCAAGTTCTCCATATAAAGGTGTTGTCATGACTGCACTTTTGCTGAAGAAATGATAGCAAGTGCTGAAGTCAATGACAGCGATCCATTCAACAACAATATGCCTTATCCCAGTCGAGAAGGATGGTTACATGAGGTGTACAATATCATTAAACTCTTCAACGAATCCTTTCAAAAAATAACAAAGAAGAAGCAGGCATTCAGCAGAATATAACACTAGGAAAACCGGAAGAGATACTCCAAAGATACCTCTCTCACACACACATACAGCTTTTGTTACTTTCGTATGGAATGATTTATTGGTTTCGTATCGCCAGCCAGCCGTTTCTTCAACTTGAAGTTCTTATTAGTTTTGAGATATTTCAAATGGAGCAACAGCAGCCAAGTACCAAAATGGTGATTGACTCACATACACAACACTTCAATTCTAGATGGCCTAGTTATGAGAGGCCCGCTTTTATCTTATGCTTGTATAAAGTACTTTTTGGAAAAGATGTATATTAAAGCGCCAAAAGTAAGTTCATGAACGATTATTAGCATGATGAGCATTTAACACAACTGTCTTTCCTACTAATTTATTTTTTGTGGATACACCAAGTCTACATATACCTACTTGAAAGCACCAGCCGCGTATAAAACCTAGAAGAATATTCAAATTTGCGAGAGTCAAATCATGCATCTCAGGACCACCAATATGGATATGTTTACCTAAACTAAAGTTGGACGCTACAGTACTTCTTGCCTTCTCATCAACTTTGGTTAATATAAATCCATGAACACTTAAGAGCCTAATCAAAGGAGCTCAGCCATAAGCTATAAGCTGATAGGAAAGCTATTCTTAATACGTAAACTTGTCCAAAAATTAAACTCGCAAAAAAATAATCAAGACAAAAATAGCCAATGTGGTACAAATATATACTTGCAGAAGTACCAGGATAGTAGATAATTGACCTCAAACAAGTCGTGATCACCTCTGCAACAGTAGATATCTGATACTCTAAATTGAACCATTGCCTAAAGTCATAATATTAATCTTGGACAATAATGTGATTAACTCTATTGTTTCTAATTGATCATACTGGCATTTTGCATAGACATATATCATTTTTCATTTTCTAGACCTGAGTCCTCTACGTTCTAACAAAAAAGTGTACAGCTAATTAACTAATTTAGTTCCAATTGATCAGAAACTGTGTGTGTAAGTAAGACGCCTTCTTCTCTTTTAAGAAATGAAGTTTAAGTTCTTCAAGGGTCTGTGGTTGAGTTACCTTAAACCTTCCTCTAATGGAATGCGCCATTTCCTCCTTCACAATGGAAGTGCCTCGATCGGATTTTCAACAATAACTGGCCACTAATTACTTCTATTGAAAAAGCCTAGTTACCATTTTTTTTCTTTAATCATCAGATGGACACTTAGGACGGTAGTCAACAATTGAATAATAATCATCCTAACCCTAATCCTAATAATGAAAAGTAATATACCTAGAAAAAAACTTTGCAGCACAGCGGAGAGTCGCTTTCTTTTTAACGGTTCGCTAAGTTGCTGCATTAATTTAGTGGAAGAAGTCGCTTTCTAATTTATCATTTTAGTAAGTGCTATAAATTAGAAGGCGACTTCTTCCACTAAAGTAATATACCAAAATTAACCTTTAGTGATTTTTATTTTATTTATCATTTTGGGGAATTTTAGTGTTATTTTTGAACCTTTATTTAGTAATAGTGTAGTGCCACTCAATGTTAATTTTGGTTATAAGTACTCTTGGAAGAAATGGAAACTAAAAGATAAATTAAGAAAAATGCACTCCAGATCTGAATTTCTGAAATTTCATAGGATGATCGGAACTAATGCATATGCGAATTTCCGAAATATCAGTGAAAAGACTAAAATTAATGGTAGAGAAGTACTCGAATTTCTGAAATGTCAGAGATCCAGCGCGCTCAGCTCATCCGTTTTTTCAATCCGAATCAGTTTTTTTAGGGTGATATAAGATCAGACTTTGGCTGAGACGCAGCACACTTCAACCAGCCACCACTCCACTCTGTAGCTAACTCAGAAGAACCGATCTTATCACGCTTTATATTTTATTAACAAGACCGATGTGCCACAATTCTGTAGAGTGATAATATAGAAGAGGAGTATCAGGGAATGAAACACTATAGAAGGACAATATAACTGATTATATTAGCTACTATCTTTTGCATTTTTGTTGGGAGAGGGAGGATTAGGAATCTGAACAATATTGTCCTAGTAAACTTGGTGAGATATATTTTTCTCTCTTTGCACTTTCATGGGATGTTTCGTATGTTAGAATAAATTATAAATGGTCAGTACAGTCAAAGGGAAGAATGGTAGAGAGAATGAGTTTCATACAAACCATAAGTGCTGCAAAAATCTAATTATACATACACTTTCTTTTATTCTCTTTTGGAAGTCATTTTGTCATATCAAACAGACTTCCAGTTTTTTTTTTTTTTTTTTTTTTTTGCACTGAAAACTGCAACTTTATATTACTCCAAAAGGAAATATTGCAAATGATCCATTTCTGGTTGAATCCCATAAATCATTGTCATTTTCCTGAAAAATTTCATCCCTTCCCTCACTAATCCACCATATCTGCAAGCTGATTGCACTGCTCGGAGAGTTAATGCGTCAGGCTTCAACCGTCATTTCCATTTTCCAGAATCTCTTTAGTGCCTCGTGTAATCAAAGCTGTCCATGTAATTAGGTTTCTATCTTTTATTTCTTCAAAAATTTTCACTGAACTATCAATGCTTCCACACTTGCCATACATGTCAATGAGTAAATTGCTCAAGAATATGTCGTCATTATTGATATTAGTCTTTATAACAAGTCCATGAAGAGAACTACCCAATGCCAAATTACAGAGTTTGGCACTCACGCTGAGAAGGCTCGTATATGAGTAATGATCGGGATGGATATTGACAGAATGCATACGGTTGAACTGCTCAAAAACCTTATTATAATAATTGCTCCGAGCACGTGCTGCGATGACAATATTCCAAGACACAACATCTGGTTTTTCCTACCAAAGAAATTTCAGTGCTTCATCGCACCGACAAGTTCTGTTATAGATACCAGCAATGATGTTTGATGGGACGACAGGAAGTGGATTGTTACGATCTTTGACAAAAGCCATGGCTTCGTTTATGAGGCCATTTCGAGTGTAAGACATAAGAAGAGAACTTAATACGTAATCATAATTCTCATGTCCCATTCTTATAATTAAACAATGAAGCTGATGTAGGTCTGACCCCAATGCTGACTTGAGAACGGCTGAAAAGGAAAACCCATTAGGCCGGTAACCCAATTGAAGCATTTGTCGTAATAGAATAACAGATGCAGAAAAGCATTTATTTGAGTAACCCAAAATCAGAGCATTCCAAGATACCAACTTCTTGTCTTCTATCTCATCAAAACAGCTATGGACATCCTCCAGTTCAACACATTTAGCATAGAAGTCTACTGTAAAAAGTAATAAATGTGATTAGTTGTAATTAGTGCATTGGGCCTTAAGCCCAATTAACCATTTGCTTATACTATATAAGAACTACTCCTTTGTAATTCAAACACAATGAATCATTCCTTCATTTTGTGAATGAGAATCATTTTGTTTTCTCTCATTACTTCACATAAGTTAACATGGTATCATGAGCCCAGGTTCTTTGAAGATCTAGGAGCATAAGAAAGCCCCAAGAAGGGCATTAGAGCTCAGCAAGCAGCAGATGCAGAATTGT
>JANTPZ010021427.1:0-10115 GCA_025593235.1 Vachellia pachyceras | reverse complement strand
AAGATGAGACTTTCATTCGAATGAACAAATATTTTATTCAAATGAGCCTTTGAATCAAGTGCATATATCAACTTCAAATAGCTGTAACTTCTTCAATTTAACTTCAAAATTGACACATGACCTATGCAAAGAAAGCTCTTTGAGGCTACATTCAAATGCAACAATAATCATTCCCAAAGTTATTGTTTTCCAAAAAAATGATAGCCATAGTAGGCAAAGGTCAGTGATAAGGCGTGAAATCTGATTGCCATATTTCAAAATTCATATATCCTTCATATAAATTAATTTAAGCTCATTCTTGGTGGCTATGAATTGCATGATTAGTCTAGTTTCATAGGAAACAGGTTTCACATCAATCAAAGTTGTAGTTTGGGAATATGACCAAAATATCTTAGATATATCAGGCTAGACGTGAAATAGCATTGAATAAAAATGTGATCCTTAGACGAATGAACAATATTTTTCATTCGAATACAACTTTGCCCATTCCAATGAATTAAGGTGCAACTTCATTCTGATATACTTTTAACTTCTCATGAAACCATCCCAACTTCCAATTGACTACAGATTCTTCCAATACCAAATCTAAAAACTTAAAACTTGATATTCTTATTGTTTTTCACAAGTTCCTATTTCTTCAATCTCTTTGGCCAATATTCTTTCTTCATTCTCTCTCTAGCTCAACTTCTTTCTTTTCATGATAGCTTTTTATTCAATTTCATTTCTTCCTCATCTTCCTCTTGATGATTCTTTATTATCATTCTCCATAATCCTTTATTTAATTAAAAATATTTAATTAATATAAATAGGTCAAAGAATTTCAAGATGAATTTCCTAAATTTGATATTGATATATACAAAAAAACCGTAATTGATTTTTAACTTTGCACCAAAAATATTAGAAGGATTTGTTGCCAAGATTTGGTATTCATTTTTCATAGTTTATTATTGACTATATGGAAATTAATTTTTCAATTTTTTTTTTTTGCAATTTCATGCCAAAAAAGGACTTTGGGCTAGACCAATTTGAGGTTCAGTCAATAGGTCCATGCATGGACACGCTTTAACAAAAGGTACAACGATAAGGCATCAAGGGGACACGTGGAAGCTTTCCAAAGGTCAGATCTGTCATCCAAATCCCTCATATCTTTGACTAGACGGTTAGATCAGCAAATCTAGTGTTTGATCCCTACAGTTCCAAGGACAGTTAGATGGATGGATGCGTGACGAAGGATGGGAGTCACTCATTCATGCGAATCTCATTACACGTTAGGGGGAGACCCTCTTGCATCTGAAAACTCCTTTAATTTCTTCTAACACTTTGCGATTCTCTCATCCCTTCCTCTATCTAGCTCACTCAAAACTCATTGTACTTCTGCAAGCTCATTAATATACAATTTTTACTACTCGTCTTACCCTAAATTCAGTCGATTTTACATTATTCTTTTCGTTGTTTGCGACCCATATTCTTCTCCGAAAGAACTATTATTTTACAAAAATCTGCCCAAACAATTATAAATAGTTTTTAAAAATTTAGCATAGAATATTTTAGGGAACTGATAATCATATACTTCTATATGATTATTAAGGATGTAAAGATAGGATCTTAAAAATTTATTGCCCCAAATTAAAATTCAATTAAAATTTTGGTCCAATTTTTCATTCTCCTCAAAATAAATTTGCTTTATAAAGAATTTTTTATAATTTATATGAGAAGAAACAAAATGATATCATTAGAAGACAATAATTTATATTGATATATTGACGTTGTTGCGTGACTCTTCGTCAATAAGCTTTCAAAAAGGCAAGAGAGAAGAGACTGTATTGACGGCAGGGAGAAAAAAATGAATAAATAATTAAAATAAATAAATAAACAAATAAAATTCGATTTTCAACTTTTTAAAGCATGAAGGAAGGATGATGGAAGTTTCCACAAACAAGGCAATGACTGGCGTCTGGATGTGCACCGACTTCCTGAGACTCAGATTTACCATTTTGCCCTCGACTAATAGTAACGGATTACCCTTCACTTACCGCCAAAATGGCGAGCGCGGACCAATAAAATAACGGCTTAACAGTTAACTAACAAACCCTCTCGCTGCCAGAATGAACAGTATTTATGAAAAGCAAAAAACATATATTTTTTAAGCATATGTTAGTTTCAAATGATGATTTTTTATGTTAATAATTATTAATTTTAAAAAAATTATATTTATTGTGTCAATTTTTCAATATTTTGTCGACATGTTAGAATTTTAATCTCTACATTTATATATAATAAAACTAGTAGTGTTAAGATTTATAAAATTAAGAAATCAAAATAAAGTCAGTAAAAACTTTAAAAAAAATCATTTTTGTTTTTATAATAGGATTCTTTTTTAATAAAAAAGTTTGTGTAGTGGTAAATCTCTCATTTCAAATTTTTTATTGCAGTCGGTGCTATATATTAAATACATTTTTATTGTTAAACTAGACATATTTTCTTCCTGTATTATAATTTATAAATAAAAAATTATATAAATCATTTAAAAAAAATAAAAATGTATGAATTTTAGAAATATAATTTAAGGGTACTGGAAAACCATATATTTCTCGTATTATTTTCCAAGCACATAATAATATGATAATAGATATAAATTTAATTATTTCCTTCTTGCAATTAAGGTAACATCATTAGACATGATTAGTTTCCGTGGTGGGACCATAGTTGTGTGCAAGGTCCAACTAATTCATTACGTTATAAACTTACAATGATGCCTAATTAGTAATTGAAATTGTTTAGAATAACGAATTCAAAAGTCAAACGCACATTCAATAGTGTTTTTCTGTAAAACGAGATAATCTCCTCCATATATTTACTTTGACTTGCGTAAAAGTACTTCTGTACTGCATTCTCAAATATGCACATTACAAGCGATTCTGCGGCATGAAAACAACTTACGAATATATTAAATCCATATTTTATGTTTCAATTTATTTTTGAAAAAATGTAATTCAACGAAAAATCTCTTTTTGATTTTAAATATATTTTATTTCTAATTACTTTATTAGAATTCAAGAAACGTGAATAAATTATTAAAATCTTCTGTGAATGAAATGAATTTTTAAATTTATGTTTGTTCAAAAATATGAATTTAAAGTAAATCTTTAATCTACTTTCAGAAATTTGACAATAAGGAAAAATTTAAAAATGTTAATTACTGCTTCCTTGAATTTATAAGATAATTTACTTTTGGGTTCAGGAGTAAATTATTTTAGAAATTTCCTTTTAAGAGTAATGTTGTTCTTAAAGCTTTTCTAACAGTAATGTTGCCCAGAAAATTTCAAAAATTAAATAATATTACCCTATTCCATTATAAAACTAATATTGATCATTAAAAAATAGTGTTGATTGTTAACATTTTTAACCGTAAGACTCAACATTGATTTATTGTGAAATTTCAATGTCTATTGCTTTTTTTAAAAAACTTTTGGAGCATCATTGCCTTTAAAGAAAAACCTTCAAAACAAATTTTTACCTTAACCCTTTATGTTTTTTAAAGCATGAAATAGCATATGATACCAAACAGAGTGTGTTATCTGTTTAATAAAAATAAAAGCATTTTATTTTGTTTAAACATAATGATTTTCATAGAGAGTTCAAACTCACAACATCACACTTAAAAAAAACTTAAGAAAAGTGCTTATGTTATTTGACTACAACACCTTGGGCAAACATCTTTACTTAGTTCTCAGTCTTTGATTGCCATATCTTAATCTGGAAGTGTTTATAGCAACTCATCAAAATTAGAACATACTTTCATGTTTAAAGGGCACTTATAAAAGTGTTTATAAATGATTAACTGAGAAGGTCATCAAACATGTATATGTGTGTTTGCAAATCAGTTGGGGGAGGGAAGTTTACAAAATGCGAAAAAAATTTATAGATTTTCGAGATGGTTTTTACAAATTTTAAGATAGTTTTATCTTAACTTACGTATAATATTAGGAAGAAGTTCTTTCCAAACATGGACATAACCTACTTGATTAGCTTCTTTCTTTTATTGGTAAGTGCTTAGCCTTTCGGTGAGTAACATCTGTACTGACATCTCAAATTAATAGTCACAATCAATGAAATGAGATAAGAAAAGCATAAAACACTTTACAAAGCATATGACTGAAGGATAATTGAGAGGCTAACATTTTTCATATTAATATCATAATTGGGGAATCATTCTTGTTGGGCCCCTCAACCTATGGTACCCAAAATGCCACTCTCTATTTTCAGGAACCTCAATATTTCATTTTATTACAATTTTGTAAACTGTATATAATATGAAATGAAAATAATCTTAACTGTAATTTTTATAATGATTTAACATATTAAAAAATAAAATCTAATCCATTTTTATTAATTACTCATTATTATAATTTAATTAATTAATTATGTAAATAGTTATAATATATTCATATAACATATACATATCTATATATATAAAGAAGGAAATCAATTTTGATGTCAGTAAAAAGCGTTTTAATGAAGTATTGAATTCGAGTTTTTGTATTAAAATTTTTTTTTGAAAACATATTTTTTTATAGAAAGAGAGTGATTTGGTGGATAATTAATTAGTGAGATTAGTCAACAATTAATTGATTTAAAAATGAAATTTTTACCAAAAAGTTTAGATAGAATATTAATATTAATATCTACAAGTCAGCTTCAAAAAATTCTTGTTATGGGAGAGACCGAGGAGTAATAAATAGGTTTTATGGGATAATAGCGCAAAATTAGAATCAGGAAAACTTTATTCAGAAAATTATTAATTATTAATTAGCTATCATGAGGGAAATATCTAAATGATATGCTACAAGTTGAAGATTTGATTTGAATTTATGAATGTCAACAACAGAAAAAGGGGTAAAATTGGGAAGGTCAAAATACCTTTCTACAAGAATGGAAAGAAAAATATAATATGATCATTGAAACCCATATTTTGATTTCGGTCATAAATAAATTAATAAATATAAAATCCATATATTCATCTTTAACAATGCAAATATTAACATCTAAAAAAAACATTGCAAATATTAAATTTATAAGTGTATATTCAATATTAATATAAATAAAGACACAATTTTCGCCAACCTTCACCGTCGGCAGAAAGATTTGGAGAGGATACAGGTGTCATTATAATAAAGCTCAAACCCATTTTCGTCATTCTAATAAAACTCATTGCTCCTCACACACACCCACCTTCTTCACTCACTGAACTATCCACAAACAAGAGAATAGAGGAAGAAGCTCTGTGCTGTGCTACTGTTACTAGTGTTTTTGTCTCTCTAATGGGGAGTCGAATCCCTTCGCATAAGCTTAGTGGTGGGCTTTACGTTTCGGGTCCACTGGAGCAGCTCAAGGACCGACAGCCCACAATGGCGTCACGCGCCGTCCCCTATACCGGCGGCGACATAAAGAAATCCGGTGAGCTCGGGAAAATGTTCGATATTCCACTTGCTGATCCATCTTTGAATGCTTCTTCTTCGTCTAAATACTTGCACGGGAGTGCAGCAGCGCGCTCAGGAAACGATTCGGGTGGTGCCACCGGGAGGCGCCGTGGGTCGGGTCCGATGCAGAAGAGGCAGTCGTCCGGGCCGTTGTCCCTACAGCCTACGGGACTTATAACGTCGGGTCCAATAGGATCCGGCCCGATTGGACCGTCGGGTGGTGGTGGGAGGAGGTCGGGTCCGCTCGAGCAAGCTGGTTCAATCGGGAAGGCGATTTATGGCTCAGCTGTTACGAGTTTGAAGGACGAGGAAGTGAAGGTTGGGTTTAGAGCTTCGAAGACGGTGGTATGGGTTCTTTTAGTAATTGTAGCAATGAGCGTGCTAGTTGGGGTGTTTCTGATGGTCGCAATGAAGAAAGCGGTAGCTTTGGTGGCTATAGTGGCAATTATTGTGCCTATAGTGCTTTTCGTTATTTGGAACTTTGCCTGGAAAAGAAGAGGGCTATTAGGGTTTGTGAAGAGTTACCCTGGTGCTGAGCTCCGAGGCGCCATTGACGGTCAGTACGTCAAGGTTACCGGGGTAATAATATCTCCTTCCCATCATACCATATGGAACACCGTAAACTTCCAAACACCATTAAACTATTATACTTCCATTTTATTTTCCATCATAATCTTAAGAATTTAATTCTAACTGAGGAGATAATATTTTTCCTTCGATCAGTGACTCGTTAATGCGAGAGAATGATATTAGTGATTGGTTATGCATTTTAAGTCATGGCTTTGTTACTGGCAAAAAAAAAAAAAGTCATGGCTTTTTTTCTGCTGCCTAATTACTTATTTCGTCGAGTCTGCGATGATTAATGCTGATGGTTGCCCTTTTAATGAATATTTCTTTTTAGATTAAAAATAAAAAAATGTTTGTTAGGTATGGGTTTGATTGTACATAATGAATTGAGTTACTTAGTGATTGTGACTCCCTCTTTTGTGATTATCTCTTGTATTTAAGAATAACTGTCTTACTAATATAGCTTGTAATAATGGTAATTTTTCTAATGATTGAATCAGGGATTATGCGTTACGGTATTAAAAGAAGGTCAAGAAGGGTATGGCTGAGTAAGCTGATTGCTTAGAATACTTTATTTTCCGAAAAAAGAATAATAGAAATTTTGGCCGCCATGATAATCTGAAATTGAATTCTTGTCTTTCCTTGCTGCCCGATTCATAATGCATTGTCGTGTTTTATGAAGTCCTATTTTCACAAGTTAAAGCCACAGAATTTGCTCATCAGAGCACCTGGTTCTCTGCTTCACTGTCCCTCTCATTTGTCCCGTTGCTCAATGCAAGTTTTGGCCATACTTTAATGTCCAATTTAAATGAACGCCTTTATCAGGCTGCACGGAAAAATGTGTCCTGGTCATCGGGGATATTTTAGTTTTTTATTTGGTATTACTACTGAGCAGGCAGGCATGTGCTATGTTAAAGGCATGGACTCTGAATGTCTAATGCAACTTCTTCTGGTTCATCCTCACTACATTCTTTAATAAACAACACTAAACAAATAATTTAGAAAAACATAATATGAGAGGATATGCGCCTAAAATTGCTTTAGATATTCATTATCCGTGCAGGGCATAGTTGAGGCATGTAATATTTATCATACTGATAGTTTGGTAACATTTATTATATTTATTTTGTTATCACTTAACAATAATGGTCTCCCCCTGCTACATTTTTTTTCCCTGTTACAAGGGTCTTTTGTCATGTAAAATTACTTCTTTTTTTAAATTCCTATTGCATTTCTTTTATCTCATTTCATCTTTCATGCCAAACAAATAGGCTTTGTTCCTTTCTTTATGCTAACTCTAATACAATCAACAATGCCATTTTGTACGAAGTTGATCTTGACACAAAGATATATGCAGTGTTTTTTAGTTTGCTAATTTTTCAGAAAGACATTTGAATTGCGTTTACAATTTTTCTATAGTAGAGCTGTCTTCATTGATAAACTTTGGTGATAATTCCAGTGAATAAATCAGACTGATGTTGTATCCTCTCTCTTCCCATAGATTGTGACCTGTGGTAGTATTCCTTTGGAATCTTCATACCAGAGAGTACAAAGATGTGTATATGTTTCCACAGAACTATATGAATATAAAGGATGGGGTGGTAAATCAGCAAATGCTAATCATCGATGCTTCTCCTGGGGTTCTAGATATTCTGAGGTTAGTTGTTTGAACTAATGTATCAGATATTTATCTCATTGATAATCCAGACCCTTTGCTATTTTGATTCTATCAAATCCGTATGGTGTGTGGAATGCATTAGAGGGAAAGAATGAAACAGGAAAATGATTGCATGAAAGATAAATGTCCGTAACAAGAAAAGGTACAGTCACTAATAATGGATATTACACGTCTATGTTGCAGTGGAAATGTTATATTTTTTTCATTGCTTTAACCAGTTACACCCTGAGTATGCATTGAAATTTTGAAGATTAGCCAGAAAAAAAAGAAAGCTGATGAGGATATGAGACTAAAGTGCTTAACAAAATTAGCGGTGCAATGATGAGATGATGAAAGAATAGCAAGTTGTTTGTTAGAATCATACAGTTACTTAGCTCAATAAAATTAAGTAGAAGAATTCAGGGCTTTGTTTGATTCCCCTTGATTATCAGATAGACTAAAACTGTACTTGCTAGAAAGCCTACATGTTGGTTTTCATGATTTTGTTTATGCCATTGCCGCATCTTGTTAAAAAGCTAACAGTGGAACTTGATAAAAGTTTATTGCTTTGACAATTTCACTGTAGTTCTTACTAATCTAAGGCCAAACCTTTTTTTCTTCGCCCCCCAAAAATAAAATCTAATCTTTCCCGGCAGAGCAATGGGTCAAATATATCCTAAGTTGAAGTCTCAAAGTGTCCTCTGTCAATTGACCTTGTTCAGTCTACTTGTTATTGCCAAATTATGGGAAGTGACCTAGTATAGATTTACATTACTTGGTCATTTCACTATTATGTCAGTATTAACGATTGTAATATCTTCTGGGATGGTCAGTAAGATATGAAATAATCAACACTAGGAGCCATAAGAAAGATACAATTATCATAATGAGGATTGCAGCGTTTTCCATAACTTGAAGTATCCATGCCTGCATAAGATTTTGAGCTTCTGTCACAATTCATCTTTGCTATGATTATCGATTCATTGTACTTTTCAGTTAATGAATCAGTAGACAGACCTTATCAACCTAAGGAACATGTCTGAATTGCTTTTTCCTCTCTAATTGCTTCATGATAATGGTTTACGGTCTCTATTATTTTCCCATGTTTTTGCATTGTTTTTTATCTTTCTTTAATGTCAACAATTTCCTGTTTACTGTGGGCAGAAATATGTAGCAGATTTTTACATATCAGACTTCCAGTCTGGGCTACGAGCGTTAGTGAAAGCAGGCAATGGTGTTAAGGTTGCCCCTATTGTGAAACCAGCTACTGTAGTTGATGTAAACAAGGAAAATAGAGAATTATCTCAAAATTTCTTAGGCTGGCTTGCAGACCGTAAACTCTCTAGTGATGACCGTATTATGCGCCTCAAGGAAGGGTATGAACTGCAATATTTTGACGTATAATTTCCTTTCATGTTGCATTTCTTCTTTCAATTTCCTGGTGCGTAATTTGGATGACTGCTGGGTACCTAAGTGGGATGGGGAACCCTACCGGAAAAGCTAACTATTGAGGTGGAAGAATCAACCCACTTAAATACCTCATTGAGCATCTCATTCTACTCAATGTGGGACTTGGTATCCCATACTATCATCAATTTGCCCTCTATGGAAAGCCGACGTCTCAGCGGCTGCACTCCACGGCACTTCACTCAGCCTTCTATCGGTTAGAACCCTCCGTGGGTAGCCCTCTCCGGAGAAGTCGCAAATCTGGCTTTGATACCAATTGCTGGGTACCTAAGTGCGATGAGGAATCCTACTCAAAAAGCTAGCTATTGAGGTGGTAGAACCAACCCACTTAAATACCTCATTGAGCATCCCATTATACTCAATGTGGGACTTGGTATCCCATACTATCACATCTCCATTAATGACATCATTATGTGAAGTGCAATTAATTGGCTGTGAATATAATCTTCGGAAGTAAAATTATAGGAATCACTCTCTTTCTCTCTCACCTATGCTAAATCAAATTAGATGGTTCTATTTATCAATCCTTTTGACCTTAGTTTCGTTGGAAATTGAGAAAATCAGTTGTTCACATCCATTGATGAAGGCCAATGATGAAGGATTCCTCAGAAAAAGCAGGCCCGTCATGCACACACTTATTTGAATCCTCTCCATCTATGCTTTTTTGGAGGGAAAGTGATGCAAGAAAATGTGGTTAAGCATAGGATTTATGTCTCATCATTACACGCACTTGCTGCTTTTTATTCTCCCTCTTTCAATGTGCTATGTACCATTTATGCTTCATAGGATCTTTGCTGTACATAACAAGTAAATTTTGGGAATGCCAGGTACATCAAAGAAGGGAGTACTGTAAGCGTGATGGGCGTGGTCCGGCGGCACGATAATATGCTCATGATCGTTCCATCTACCAGACCTGTATCAATTGATTGTCAATGGAAGCGATG
>JANTPZ010021418.1:0-13504 GCA_025593235.1 Vachellia pachyceras | reverse complement strand
AAGTTTTAAAATATTTATCAAATGGTCCCAGAGGTGTTGTCAATTTAGCTCATGGTGTTGTCAAGGGTTGTCACGTGACAACACCATGCGCTGCATTGACAACACCATGCGCTGTATTGACAACACCTCTGGGACCATTTGATAAATATTTTAAAACTTGGGACCATTTGATAAATAAGTCCCTTATGTGGGACTGTACAGTAAATTTCCCTAAAAAAAATCACTATCTTACTTGCCTTTAACTTTGATTTGGAAAATTCAGATATGAATTTTTTATGTTTGTAAAAAAAATTTATTGTAATAGGTATGAAATTAAAAATAAAATTAATCTATTCACTATCGTATTTTTAAATAATAATTTTTTATAAAAAAGTTACTAATTTAAAAAAAATGAGATGTTCGAGCATCAGGTCATGCGATTGGGGGATAAAATAAAATTAATGGACGTCGAGCTCCATACAGCTATACTTCGAAGTTCGAAGCCTCTGAATGTTTGGTTGCGTTTGACATGACCAGCCGCGTCTACTTGAGATAGTTAATACAAGAGAAAGAAACAAGAACGAGGATTTGCGTGGTTACTTCTTAAAAGTACAAACAAGCCGCATAGTGAAATTCACCATATCGACTCAGTTGTAGAAGTTAATTCTTCACATGATTTCTTTATAGCCTCGATTTACAGGTCCTCAGTTCCCAAGGTACAAGTTCCTCTTTTGTTGCAGGGGGAGCGATTGATGCAAAAATAATGTATATGTAGACACAAGATCAAGATGCATGCATTTGATCGATCTCCAGGCCTTCGCGGATTTGACTGATCAGTATAATACATGAAACAGAATCGAAAGAGTCTTCTAATTTGTTTTTAATTTTCATTCGCATCTGCGTATATGCAAGATCTATTCACAAAGCCAGATATGTATGATGAACTGGTCGATTAATGATTAATCAGACTTACAGCCGGTGTGGTTTATGTGTATATATATCAACTCGAAGAGGTAGCGGCAAAGCCACCGGCTTTCATCATTCGCTTAAACTCCATGAAATTGACCATTCCATCCCCATCCGCATCCACCTTCTCGATCATCCTCTTGCACTCATCCAGCGCCTTGCCGTGTTTCAGCCCCAGAGAAGCCAAAACCGTGCTCAATTCTTCTTCTGTTATGAACCCATCTCCGTTCTGATCGAACACGTTGAATGCCTCCTTCATGTCCTCGTCTTCGTCCCTGTCGCCCATTATCGATTTGTACAGCTCTCCAAATTCGTCAATATCAACGCACCCATCTCCGTTCGTGTCGATCTTCTCGATCATTTGGATCATGTCCGGATCTGAGATGCAAATCCCCAGGTTTTCCAGGGAGTCGCTCAGCTCTTTCTTCGTGATCTTACCATCCCCGTTCTTATCGAACATTTGAAATACTCGCCGCACTTCTGCCGGAGCCATTAACTGTTTGCTTCCAAAATACAATGACGATGCAAGGGAGAATAATCTAATCGTCAGATAAGGGTACAATGGTTCGATGAAGAGGAATGGGCAAGCAAGTTGATGGAATTAGATGCAGACAGATTGGTGAATGTCTCGGATGTTAACAGACGGGGACAAATAATGTTTCTATACCTTGTTCTGAACAGATGGTATTCATCCCTCAATTGCGTTGTATCATTCGTTATGTTTGGATGGTTGCGATGTAAAACTGTCTGTCTGAAGGATTGTCAGCTGTGCATAATAGACGGGGGTGCTTGAATATGGTTCCGATAAGACTTTACGTGTGGGGTACATAGAGCTAGTTTGGGAATGTGGTAGAGAAGTACTTTTACGTAGGATGAGGTAAATATGTGAAATAGATTATTTTGTTTTACGAAAAAACACTGTTGAACAGACTTTTGGAAATGTTGTTCCAAACAAGCCCATCATAAATTTAGCTCCGGATGATTTCTTAATTTGGGTTTACTATTTGTAAAAGAAAATTGGGAAATTTATTGGGAGGTCCTAAATAAGGGACTATTTAATGAATGATCCCAAAAAACAAAATATTTATTCTGAGGTCCCATTGACAACATCATACGCTGGATTGACAACACCTCATCTTGTCAATGAGACCTCAGAATAAATATTTTGTTTTTTTGTGACCATTCATTAAGTAAGTCCCTTATTTGAGATCTCTCAATAAATTTTTCAAGAAAATTTGCTTTTATGGAGCAAACCAACAATATACACACTTGCATGTATAATGTGATTTTCTTTTTTTTTTTTATCTCATATAATAAACTGATTTTAATTTTGTGATTATTATGGTAAACTCCACCTCTCTCTGTATCACTATCTCTTATATACAGGTTAAATTTAAGCATTGCATGGTTCAACTCCCAAAATGATATTTTCACCTAATGTTTAGTTTGGTACACTGGAATTGAATATTTAAATATGAAAATAGAATTAAATTTCATGGTTTGAACATGTTTGGTATACTCATGGGCATGGAATTGACTTTTATAGGAAAATCATTTCCATCAAAATTTATTGAAATGATTTCCATCAAAAAAGCTAAGATTTGCATTTATATGTCTCATGATTCAATCTTGTCCCTATCCTCCTCCATGCTAATCACCCAACACATGTTAATCTTTTTATATAAAATTAGATTATATTTCCATAACATACCAAACGTATTTTTAAAATCTATATCAATTTTTATTTCTATCAAAATCAATTACTGTATGCCAAATCAACGCTAAGTTAGGTCAAGTCAGACCAACTTTAGTCCGTAAACAACGCCATACTACTTCTAGCACTTGCAACCTCTAACAATTTGCAGATAAAAGGGGGTTATCGAACTGTTATATAAGTGTTTTTCAAACAAAGGCTAACAAGGTAGCATTGGTTCAGACGTAATTTTTTTATTTAAAAGTAGTTTTGATTCATTTAAATTTAATCAGTAAGGTAATTTTATACATGTGCATGTTTTGGTATCCATTAAAAGATGATTTTACGTAAGTTGAGATAAATATGTAAAAGAAGTTTTATCTTGATTTATGTGTAACAGTGGCATAATGTGCTTCCCAAACAAGCACTATATCTTCATTTTAAGTATAAAAATGTAGTTCATATGTTTTTTTGGGCAACTATTATTTTTTATCCAATTTTACATAAATATTATTAAAAAGCAATACATTAGGCATGGTACTTTTAAAAGCTGAAACTTATATTTTAACCAAATACACTTAATACATTTGTTTTCAATTAAACCAATACGGAACTTTTATACATTATTTATTTTACAACAATCATTAAAAATTTAAAGTTTATTTATTCTGATTTAATTAAACAAAATTAAGAATATAAAGTTAAGCACTTAATTTTTTTCCCTTAAATTTTATATTACGATATTGATGCACAGATTATGTACCTGTTTGAGAACGCGGTAGAGAAGTATTTTTAAGCAAGTCAAGATAAAAATGTGAAGGAGATTATCCCGTTTTACAGAAAATATTGTTGAACGTTCGTTTAGCTTTTACAATCACTCTACTAAATAAACCCTATATTTTTACAGTGATATTCAGATTACATTTAAAGAAATGCATTAAGTTATTGGGTCTCTTTGGAAAAGTGGTAGATAAATACTTTTATGTAAGCTGAGGTAAATATGTAGAGGAGATTGTCTCATTTTGTGGAAAAACACTGTTGAACGTACTTTTGGGTGAGAGTTAAGTTCGTTGGGGAAAGTGATAGATAAGTACTTTTACGCAAGTTAAGGTAAATATGTATAGAAGATTATCTCATTTTATAAAAAAATATTGTTAAACTTATTTTTAGATGAGAGTTAAGTGTTTTCGGGCATCCTTGTAAGAAAAAGCGTTAAGTTGGTTAACGCTTAAACTTTGAAGGCCCAAATACCCGAGTCGTGCAGCAAAACGATATTTTACAGGCGCGAGGGTTTATCACATTACACATCCCCACAGTCGAATGATACAATTGTCTGCCTTCTGAAGTGCGGGAGCTCGCAGGTTCCATTTCCTTCACCTGTTTTCATTCTCCTTATTCTGTTCTATGCACCGTTTCGTTTGGATAATTTCTCAGGCGCGCACATCTGCTTTGTTATTCTCGTTAGCATATACTGGATTATTTGATTTTTTAGCTCGTCATGTGATTCTCCGCATGATTGCTGAGGACTGAGTAGGAAACGCCGGTTAATTTACGTTATCGGCTGAATTTGCTCTTGCTACTGCTGAATTTATTGATGAAAAAGGTTTCGATCAACTGGTGTTTAACGTCAAACTCTCTGTCTTGAACCAAAACGAAGTGGTGTTTGACACTGAGTTCTTCTGATCTACGAGTGTTTTTGGGCATTCTTTTTACCAACCGTGAAGCAGAGGAGAAGGGAAAGTAAAAATAAACCTTTTTTTCTTTCCCCCTCTTTATGGCCTCTTTTGTTTCTTTCTTTAAATTCGGTGCATATGAATACATGTTCATTCTGGATGAAAGCTCAACATTAGCGATTCTTTGTTAACACATTACCAATATCCTCTGGCTTCGTTCAACTGGAAATTGGGGTTTGAAAAATGTTTGTTCCGCATTCATGACTAAAATGTCATGTTATTGTTCCTTGCATCTATAATTCCTTTATTCAGTTGATTGTGTTAATTACGTTACGATTATATCACATTTAAATCTTCATATGGTGGCATTGCATAAGGGTTAAACAATATTCTTTTTATTATTGGAATGTGCATACTTCTAATTGCGTGATTTTCTATCTTTCATTGTAAAATGTTAGCTTCCTTGGTTTTACTCGTATAACTATCTTTCCAGCTCTTTACTTGACCATCTCTTATTTTTCTATTACTTCGAGCATTTACTATCCAACTATTTTCCTTATCTTCACTGTTCCATCAAGATCTTTGATTATCTTGCATCATTAATTTATAATCCATGGTTTTGGGGATTTACTAGGCCTGGCATGATGGACTCAAACTTGCAGTCTCTGACACATGACAATACTGATACAAAAAATGCATTTCGCAAGCCTTCTGGTGACTCGTCTCATAGGCATTATCGCCGACATTCTCCAGCTGATGGATTGCCATCATCCGATGGTTGGAATCTTTGAACTCTCTTATTTCTTATTTCTTTTAGCAGTTACGATGGCCTTTTAGTAAATCGCAATAATTTTGAGTTGGTATATATCTGCATTCTATAATCTGTTTTGATGTTAGAATTTTCCAGAAACATATATCCTCCATGTTGTTCATTTGTGGTGCTTTATATGCTGTAAATTAGATGACTAATGATGCTGCTAAGCTTCCTTCTGTCATGATGAACTCACTGGATTTTCAAAGGATTCTAAAATATGTTGTCTTCTGGTGATGCCTTCAAAATGTAGACTGGTGCTAAACTGTCCTAGCCCTAATGGACATCTGTGATTTCCATTGCCAAATAAAAGAAATTTGTGGGCTTTGAAGTAAATTAGGAAAAGGGGAGGTGAGTTGGTGGGGCTGTCTAGATTCAACTAGATGTTTTGAAGGTTGCCTCTCCAAGTTTTCTTATTTGGTTGTTCATGTTTATTTGGGATTGAATGATTGATAATATTTTTGGACTATTAATGCTATAATCCGCTAATGGGAGTTGGGTTTGATACTCTTATTCACATTCAGGTAGCCCCAAGCATGAACGCAGCCCAGATCCAAATTCATTAAGGGTAGGCTCTGTAAATTTCTCTGATCATCGTGCAAGGAAGGATGATGGCAGGGAAGAAGACAGAGATTTTAGCAAGAATCACCATGGCAGGAGCAGTGATTCTTTTAGGCATTCTGATCGACGGTCATCTCAGAGCTCCTATGGTCGCTCTAGAAATGAAGATTACACTAGACATGACAAGTATGCCGATGAAGATAGCTACCGTGAGAGGCTATCTTCTCGCTCGGGACTTGAGTCAAGGGGTGATCATACAAGAGAAGGGAGTGATAATAGGTCCAAAGATCATCTGCGCACTGCGGACAAATATTCCCGTGACAAGTATGATAGGTCAGAGTATAGGGGTTCAGATTATAGGACCAAGGAAAAGGATAGAGAAACCTCAGAGAATCTAAAATATAAGGGGAAGGACTCTTTATACGACAGATCTGGATCTGGAAGGAAGCATTCTCCATACGATGATGTGGAAAGGGAGAGGCGCACAAGGGACAGTGATCACCGAGATGAAAGAAGAGATTCACACAGAAGTTATAGAGATTACAGAAGTGATCGGGCTGTTGCCTATTCAGAGTCTAGGAGCCATAGAGATGTCTTGGGTTCACGGAAAGACAGTGCTAAATATCGTCTAAAAGAGGCTTATGTGAGTGAACAAAAGGAGCTGGACAGTAAGAGATTTGGTAGGGACTCAGAGATTGGTGAGGACCTTGATAGAAACGCTAGAAAAGCTGCGGAGCAAATCAGTAATGAAGATAAAGAATCTTTTGCCAAGAAAAAAAAGTTGTTTGGCTCTGAATATGGTATGCTTTCAATTATAACTTATACTCATCCTCCTGATTTTTGTGATGCATTTGTTTTGACTCTTTAAATTTTCCTGAACTGAAAGTAGATGAAAGCCAGGCTTCAAGTTCAAAGCATCCTCAGGAGGGTGATGTGAATTTAGGAACTGCCCAGGCCAGTGGTTCAGATGTTGTCAATGATCTAAATAGCGCAAAGGTTGCAGCCATGAAAGCAGCTGAATTAGGTAAGCACCTCTTTCCCCTTGCAATTGACCTGATTTTGCAACATGGTCAACCGCTTTATCTTCAAGGATTGACTTGTTTTCTGAGAAATTGTAGGGCTTATTTTGATTACTTTTTTCATGCCTGGTGCACAAGTAGAAGTGGTTGTGAATGTCTGTTATATCTAGTCTTATCTTTCAGAAGCCATGTTATACTCATCTGGAAGTTCTATTGAATGACAGTTAATAAGAACCTAGTTGGCGCTGGCGCTGGCGCTGGTTGCTTGACTGCTGACCAAAAGAAGAAGCTCTTGTGGGGCAGCAAGAAGAATACACCAACAGAGGAGGTATCTTCGACTCTTTAACATATTTTCCAATCTTCTTTAGGATAATTGTGTTATGAAATTATGTTTATGGTAAGGTCAAGTTTTTAACCATTAGATATTCTTGAAATTTATTTTAGTGACCTACTGTCACCCACTCACACTCACACTCACAATGTCAAAAATGATTTGATTTAATGGTGGAGAAGCAAGGTACATGAACTCAGACCAGCCCGGTCAAGTCAAGCTGAAACTCAGCGACTCGGGCCTAAAACCGGTCCGAGTCATGTGTTAACCCCGAGTCATGGCGCCAAGTCGCCATGACCTCGGGCGAATCGGTAAACTCGTCGAGTCAAGCAAGTCACTTGAGTTATCCAGTGCTCACTAGTGGCTGCAGCCCCCCCGGGTGCGAAGCTCTGTTCTCTTGTCGCCTGCTAACACTTCCTTGATCTTCTCTAGTTGCTCCTCTTCCTTTTTCTGCCTTTGCTCCATTATCGCGTGGTCATTCATCGTTGCTCCAGAGATCTCACATTCGCCGTTCGTGTGGGTATTCTCAGTTTTTGGCTTTTGCGCTTTGCTCCACTCAAGCCTTTAACCCTCTTCTTCGTCTCTACCTCGCTGCTTCTTTATCATCTTGCCTTGTCATTATCGTGTAAAAAAGAGGTGAGAAGGAGAGGGAGGAATGAAAATTGAGTCAGAAATAAAAGGAGTGCTAGAAGAGGAGTGCCTCGTACTGAATGGAGAGAGCGGGCAAGAAGAGGAATGCCCCAAAAGTCAAAAAGAGGCATATGTCTCATTAATGGCTCCGTTTGTTTTACCCGTTTACACAACGGGTGCGCTTACCGAGACACTTTTCCTCTCACATAAACTGCATCGGAATCTGTGTCCGTTTTTCCAACGGGCTATCCAAACGGAGCCAATGTGAGTTGTGAGCATGCTGAAAAAGTAGGTTTGGTGTTTTGTTAAATGTGAATTGACGGCTTAAGACGCAACTTTTATGAGGTAGTGGCAGAGTTCGCATGGGCTAAACCATGAGAGAGATTCAAAAGGAAACTGCCAAGGGGCTATGAAGGAGAGGAAATAAAATATCTATTTTATACTGATAATTTTAAATAGTGTAAGTGTATGATGGGCTTTTTTTTAATTCCTCATCAGTTTGACTCCGATCTAACCCTTGACCCATTTCCTTGATCGGTTCAGTCACCCAAGTTGTGTCATTAATAAAAAATAAATAAAGGTAGTAGTGCCAAAAAATTGAAAACTTCAAACTCAAAAGACAAAGTTATCTGCATAGAAAGGGTTCACTTCACATGATATGTGATCGAAAATAGATAAAAAAATATAGATATAAATATAAATAGATAGTACATATAATATATTACTATTATTATATTACAATACAATATATTTAACATTTTAATTACATTTTCTATTATAATTAGAAACTATATATTTTTTTATTTTCTCTTTGTGTTAGCGCTGCCCAGATGTTGCAGTCTGGTCAGTCATATGGAAAAATCTTCTGTGTCATTTAAGTCTTGCTAGTCCAGCCTCAACCTGAATTGTTCACATGAGCGGAGAGAATGTGGGGTGGGTTGTTATGGTTATGGAATATTGAGGTGCTATATGTGTTATAAGTAACACCATTGTGCCTTTTTATTTGCCTTAGCAATTGTTTATACTTTATATGTCACATTTGCTATAAACTGCCACTTATTCATTTGTTGCTCCAAAAATGCACTCGCCAAATGTTATAGTCTGGTCACCGCTGGGATACAGCTCTGTTTTCAGATAGGGAACGACAAGAGAAGTTCAACAAACTCATGGTGAGTCTTTATTGACCTACTGCCCTATTCGACGAGATCATGTGCTTGTTTGGATTAGCGGTAGGAGTTAATTTTTCAATGTGATTTATGATTTTCAAGATAAATATGTAAGAAAAGTTTTATTTCGACTTGCGTGAACGTGTTTTTACAACACTAATCTAAACAAGCCCAATAGTATCAGGAGATATTTTTCTCTTTTCTTTGTCTTTTTATTTAACTTGTTCTTGAATAGTCTGGCTGGCTCCATTGGAGTTTTCCCCTTACTAACACATTTTTAGAGTCTGAGGTTGCATTGGTGCCTATGGCCAATTGTAGGGTGTGAAGGGAGATCCCAAGGCAGAGCAAAGATCCAACGACGAAAATGTGGACAAGCAGAGGGAGCAGCTACAGCTGGATCTGGAGAAGCAGTACACTGCGGGTCTTCGTCGGAGAGACGGCCGTACAGTTGGATTAGGCCTTTAAACATTGGCTTGAGAGTTTTTCCATCATTTGACCTGCCCAATGTTGATTATCACACTTCCCTGTTCTGGAGGATTTTGTTGCTTGTTTGTTTTATTTGGGAGTATGATTTGATGTCCGGCACATGGAATCTTGCGGCAATTTGGTGGGAGTTTTCTAGGAGATGCAAACTCGCTTGTTTGTACCAAAAAAAGAAACTCGTTTATGTTATGGATATTCTTGTAATTGTATGTCCAATTTTAGTTTGTAATTCGTATAAAGCTAATTTCGATGTTCAGGATCTAAATATGCTTAAACTTTAAATCAACTTCTTAATCCACGGCGGGGTGATTTTGGTGCTGCTTACGAATCACACAAACCAAAATAGATTGAGGGAGGACTAACGACGGTGTATAGGGTCTATGATTATTCATCTTTACTTGCCCCGCCACGGAGCAACAATTAACATTATAGTGCCCGTTTGATAAATTGCCATAAGCCACTTATAAATGCTTATTCACATAAGCCGAGGCAAATATGTGAAGGAGATTGTCTCGTTTTGCGGAAAATCACTGTTAAACGTGCTTATGAAAATAAGCCCATGATTACCAAACATGCCCATAAACTACGAAGTGGTCTTTGGCCCTTGCAATGTGGTTACATGATCTCGGTAAATTCATTGTTCGATGTAAAGAGTGAGTTGTTTTTTTTTTTGGGGATACAAATATTGTTTCAAGCGGAAAAGCTTGATTACTGGAAAAAAAAGTGGGGAAAAATAAAAAAACTTGATTGTTGTTTAGAGATAAAAATGAAGTGATACGGCACATATTAACTTTATAATAAAAGTAAATAGTGAATAGTGATTATATCATTCGGTCAAAAAACTGTACAAAAAGTGAGAGAAACTTAAATGGCATCAGTACCTATTTCCTGTCTATTGCAAAACCCTTACGGATCTATAACTTTTCAACAAGTAAACCTCAACCTTCATAAATACCAAACAAATGAGATGCAAGAGGAGGATAATCTCCGTCTTCCCATAAGCGCTGGTAGTCCATGGCAAGGCAGCTATGTGCAGATTCATGGGCAGCCTCTAGACAACGAAATGAACAGTGGAAATCAGTAATGCAAGCAACAAATGGAAATAAAAGAAGGTTCAATTTCTGCAAGAGTGGGGAGAAATTAATACTTATTCAAATGCTTATGAATATGCTTGTAGTATGAACAAGAAAAATTCCAGAAGCATTTAAAAACAGCTGTCTAATTGGGAAAAATAATAAATAGTATTAGCCATTATTTCCTCCTCTCTTTGCATTCCCCAACAAAAGCATCAGATGCCCAAATATGTCATTTTCATTCAGTGGGAACCAAAAGGAACAAGATTTCTATAACTCCATGTGGTCATAACCTATATGAGTGGATGGGTTACAGGATATGAAAACTTCTCCTTCGAACACTTTGCTCGCTTTGGAAGAGAAATAGAGATAGGGTCAGTAATTATTAATGCAGAGGCAAGATATGATATTTCTGAGTGAATTTACTGATCTTAGAATTTTCAGACACTTGAGTTAATTTTATCACATGGAAAAAAGATTGTCCTGCACCGTAACCATGCTCATCCACTCTTCACCTGAAGACCTTTGTTTTTTTGGGGGGGGGGTGTGGGGAATACATGAAGAATAATTTGAAGTTTTGAACCAGAAGCCACTGATTTATCACACACCGGTTTCAAATGGATTCACTGTGTCTTTGAATAAAAACGACGAGGACACATCAGGAGTTATATGTGAAAGTCTAAGTGCTTGTTTGGGGACTTCGTTCCCCAACGGTATATGTAAGCCGAGACAAAATCATTTTAAAATTCGTAAAAACCATCTCGAAATCTATAAAACCCATCTTGAAATCCGTAAAACCATATAAAAATTCGTAAACTCCTTTCTCCCAACGGAGTTCCCAAACACACACTAACTATTCTGATTGGGAATTTCAATTTAACTTCTTTTTCAGCTTATCAGCACACAGTAAACTCTCCAGGGCCGCTGTCGCTTTGGAATACTTTATACTGTAGCCCTTTATGCTTATCCTTCTGAATGAGCCGTGAGACGACAAAGTTTTTGGTGAAACTCTAGGCGGTAAGCTTGTTCATACTCGCTATGTTGTTGCATTGCAGTGGATCATCAATGGGTTATCATGGACATGATAATAAAGACTCACAGGTTTTCTTTTTGAAAAGTAGAATTTGTCGCCCTAATTAAGAGTAGATAAAGCTCAAAGTTACTTTTAATATCGATTTGACATAAAAAGAAACCAATTATAGAAGGCAAACAACAAACACTTCCCAACGTTCACTCTTTTGTCCTAGCGGGATGTTGACCACATTTTTTAGCACATCTTCAAATGCTCAGTACTTTTGCTTTGCATTTTTAACTACTCCCTCCGCTCTTTAATATATACACTTTATAATTCAATTTCATAATCAAAGTGAATCATATACGAAGGATGGGAGGGATGGTACATGATTTGTCTCCAGCCTAAGAAAATAAGAGAGGCAAACATAACCAGATCTACTTGTGAAGATCACCCCACCAGGAATTTCTGATGGTGATTGGGGAAGAAATCTAAAAAATGAAAGATTCTATTCACATCAAAACGACCCAAGGATAAATAAAAGCGAGACAAAAGCATTGGCCATTGAAGACTTGGGGTCAAACCCACATTTCACTTTTAAGCTAGCACTCAACGTTTCCCACTTTACACAAGTTTAGCAATGTCGTAATCATTCAGACCCTCCTAATAATATTTGCTTCATTCCCATCTCTGGTTACCACAGCCTGTTCTCAACATCAGCTCTTAGTATCTTACCATGATGTCTCAGCCGTTGGCCATGGCTGCAACGTTAATATTTGTGGTTCTTGCACAAATATTCACATCAGTTACTTCACTGTCAGAAGCTGATAAGATTCTTAGTTTGCCAGGGCAGCCACCGGTCAAGTTTAAGCAATACTCTGGTTATATTAACGTTGATGAGAACCAGCACAGAGCTCTGTTTTACTATTTTGTTGAAGCAGAATCAGAACCTGCTTCTAAGCCACTTGTTCTCTGGTTAAATGGAGGTATGCTTTTACTTATATACTGAGTGCATAAAATTTAATTTTAAGGGAAAAGAAAGAAGCAACTGAGGTGAATTGTGGTTTGTGAAGGGCCTGGTTGTTCCTCTGTGGGGGCTGGAGCTTTCGTTGAACATGGACCATTCAAGCCAAGCGACAACGTTCTCGTGAAAAATGAATATAGTTGGAATAGAGGTAGTGAAATGTTTTAGCCCTTTGAATTGAGTACTACAATTAAGTGTGCTGTTTTCTATCAAGATTTTCCCCCTTTTTAACCACCTACAGAGGCAAATATGCTATACTTGGAATCACCGGCCGGTGTTGTTTTCTCCTACTCTGCTAATGAATCATTCTATGAATTTATGAACGATGAAATCGCAGGTTCTTTCACTTCGTGTTATCCGTTTTAGCAGTTAAGTAGCACCATAATGCTCACTGTTAGCCACTGGTGAGCTGGCTTTCCTTAAGATCTTCGTTAACTTCTACTGGTTTGATTGTTCTTGTGCAGCAAGAGACAATCTTGTTTTCCTACAACATTGGTTAACTACATTCCCAGAGTACAAGAGCAATGATTTCTTCATCACGGGGGAGAGCTATGCAGGTAGGTCATTTATTTGTACATTAAGCAGTGTTCTCGTTTCCTAACTACAGTTCTGTAAGCATGCCCGTTTTCAGGTCACTATGTCCCCCAACTTGCACAGCTCATTGTTCAAAGCAAAACAGAGTTCAATCTCAAGGGGATAGCAGTGAGTACAAAGAATTTTATTTTTTTAAAAAAAAAAATTACTCAATTTGCATACTGACGAGCGGATCTTTAGTCGCCTTAGATTCGCGTCAAAAATAATTTAACCGAATTAATGTAGTATAGCACCAATCCGGGTCGTGTTCACTTTGAGGAGCCGAAAATGAAATTAATTCCTAATAATTGAATGCGAGCAACCTAAACTGAAATTAAAATACTTCTTTTTGGTTTTTTTTATAAAAATAATTGAAATGAATTTTGATAAGAGAAATAGAAAATGAAACACACGAATAAACGATGATAATAATCAATCCTCTAACTCAACAACGTGGGCAATCATCACTTCAATAGATATGGGAGTTAAAAATAATGAATTAAAGAATTA
>JANTPZ010021414.1:0-11008 GCA_025593235.1 Vachellia pachyceras | reverse complement strand
CATGTTTCGATGGCAGAAGCATTATATTTACAAGAGCAGGGGCAAATCCGTATTTTCGAGCCTTTCAAATTCACTTCCCACTATTTCGATTTTCCCGCTGCCGCTTGAAAATGGGTTCCCGCGGGAACCCATTTTCCATTTGAATCTTCGAACCAAACGCCCGCCGTCACTGGAAAATTTAAATTTTCCTATTCCATCGCTTGATTTTCAGCGAACCAAACGGGCCCTTAGTATCACCAAAATATATATATATATATTGAAAATTACAGTTGGATATAAAAACATAAGATATTAAGATATAAATTTAAAAATACTAATTTATCTTCAGCCTAAAATATAGACGTGGGCCAACGACTCGTGGAACTTGGATATAAAATAAATTTTTTATTATTATTTTTAAGTTGTAAATTAATTATATATGCTTACTCTTTTAAGAAAAGAAAACATATACACAAATTGCACTATTTAATATTTTATAATTCTTAAATGAGAAAAAATTTTTATAATTTATCATCAGGAAAAAGGATAGATTTCCTGATATACGGAATTAAAATTTTCAATTAAAAAAGATAGGTTAAAGAGTCCTCTTAATATAATCTACAGAGCATGAAAACTAAGATAACATATGAAAATATAGGCTAAAGTATACTTTTAGTTCTTTACGTTTGCTTCAGGTTTCATTTTAGTCTTTTAAATTTAAAAAGTGCACTTTCAGTCCCTCAAACTTAACGCCGTTAGTTTCTCTTAATGGAAATTGCTAATTCATCAAATTTAGTTGATGACTGTACAATAAAACGTTGATAAAATATACTCACATTTTAATTTTAATTTAATAATATAATAAATTTGATATTTTAAATTGTGTAAAATAAAAAAGATTTAAAATAACAGTGTTAAATTTGACGAGTCTGCAATTTCTTTTAAAAGAGACTAACGTCGTTAAGTTTGAGGGACTGAAAGTGCACTTTTTAAACTTAAAGGACTAAAATGAAACCTGATGCAAACATAAAGGACTAAAAGTATACTTTAACCAAAAATATATTAACACTGGTTAACCCAGGGATGCATGATGTGCTTACATCATTTCAGATATTGATCTTCGATGAGATTTTAAGATTCACAGTGCCATATCTGAAATCTCCCAAATAGCGTTGCTCTTCGCAAGTAATATTTTTTTGTTGGAAAAATTTTTGAAAATTTTTCTTGAAAAATGGATAATTCTCTAATTTTTAGGATATTTGAGATATATTTTTTTATATATTTAGAGAGTTATCAATATTATTTTAAAAGATTCTGAGTTTAAAATAGTAAATTTATCAAATATGTCGTTATCTTAGTGATTCGATAAATCTTAGCTGATAATAATAATTAAAAGTTTTTCGAAATTTTTGTTTTTATTTTCTTTTATCTCTTTTTATTTTATTATTTTCTTTTAGGAAGAAAGTGAGAGAAAATCTTGGTAAATTTTTAAAGAAAAAGAAAAAAAGAGAAAGAGGAGAAAACAATTTTCATATTTTGTTCCTGAAAGATTTCGGGCGTACCTATAGACAGATTAGACGGCTGTCTTTAGATACTCACGCGAAATATGGATCACAGATCTTGGATCCAAATTGTTTTCACAGCAAATGCACAGAGAAATAGAAGAGGAAGTTTTAAGGGATAATCCATTATAATAATAATTAAAAAACTCAAACTACCCTTATTTCCTCCGTAAAAACCATTCCCACTAAAAGGTTTAAATTTTAAATTTTAAAATTACAATTTCAAAATAATATTTTCGGAATTTCAATCTATTCCCACAAGTGTATTTATCTACACAAATGCTCTAACACGTATGTTTAGGTCTAATCCATCAAGGGTGACCCATATTCCAACGGTTTCAAAACCAAAAAAAATATGTGAATCCACTCAACATAATCAACCAAAGGAAGGAACTTGAGTTGATAATTTTTTGTTTGCAAAATTTTAAAAAAAAAATTCTTGATAAAACGCTCTCTCCCTCTCCATAAATAAATTATTCTTCCATCTCTCCTCCATATCGATCTCTCTTTTCAATCAAAATTAAATAACGATAAAATTAAAAAATATTTATTAATAATCTCTTAGTTGTGATCAAAATTATTCTACAAATGCTCTTACAATGGAGAAATATCTGTAATTCACCAATGCTGAGGAATCTAAAGTTCAAGGCCCGTCGATAATTTTGTTGTTGTTCGAGATTGTAGGTGTTTGTTAGGTAGCTCTAGGGCTTTAATTTTTAATTAATTATATGGAAAAATCCCAAGAAAATAATATTTGAAATTTAAAATTGCACTATTTGGTCATCCCAACTTCCAAAATTCTATATTCCTGTTCATGATTAAACAGAGAAATTAAAATGTAATGTGTTTTTATGATTTTGCTCCTCGCTTCTTTAAAAAGCCTCAATTGATAACTCTCTAATTTTTATTATATTTAAAATATATTTTTTATATATTTAAAGAGTTATCAATATAATTTTAAAAGATTCTATGTTCAAATTAGAAAATATATGATTCTGAGTTTAAAATAACAAATCTATTAAATAATGCATTATTTTATAGATTCATCAATAAAAGTATGTCATAGTTATAGATGATGATGATAATTTAAAGTTTTCTAGAAATTAATAGTAGAAGTATGTGTATTGTGTTTTAAATCATTTAGTAGACTTGTTGTAAAGTCCCACATCGGTTGGAAAGGAGAACGAAGCATGCCTTATAAGGGTGTGGATACCTTCCCCTCGTGGACGCGTTTTTTGGGTGGCTACGGCTGCACCCTGAGGAACAAAACCCTGCTCTTGGCTATGGCTGCAAACAGTGACAATATCTACGATGGAGGGTGCTGGGCTGTTACACTTGTGACGTGGTTGCACTACTACAAGAATAGAGAATTAACAAGTTCTACATTTTGGTTGCGCCACTATTTTTAACAAGTTCCACCACTGGAAAAATTCAATTATTTGAGTGATGGTATGAAAACTTTATTATATTTATAACACAGTTAACAACATGTGTAAATGTATTTACTATTTGAATAACGTCATTTATCACAATTCATAACAAGTTTCACACAAGGATAACTTTTTTTTTTGTGATACAAACAAACTGATAACTTCAACTATGGAAGAATGATCAAATTATGCAAAGGTGGAATTTGTAAACGACCCTTTTATTAGAACAATTGGTAATGCTAATTCAACTATATAGGTGAAATTTGAAAATTTTTTAAATCTCAAAAGCCTTTACCTGAGATATAATCAAGCATATATTCCTTCTTTTTACGGTACTCCCATTAGTGCAGCCACATGAAAATGTACAAGAATCTATCACAATGATTGAGACTCCAAATATCACAATTGAATATAGAATTTCTGCCACATTAAGTTGTTAATACAATTGGACCATATCACAAATAAAGGACAAACAGCACCACTCTCGATTGACATATAATCCTCTTATGTCAACTAGTTTCTTTGAGTTATAAGAGAGACCTACATATCCTCAAAATAACTTGATTACATCAAAATCACCAGCTGGCCAGAGTAGAGAAGATAGCCAAAACTTAAAAGCACAAAACAGTAAAGTAACATACCTACTACGTGAGAATTGACTGGTAAATGGCGTGTTACAGGTTGTTCAAGAACACGAAGTAAAGCTTTCATCTGTATCTTTTGCATGCACACGAGATTTAATTTTTTTGAAGCAATTCCACTACAGTATTGTATAAGGCCAAAGTAAAATTTAGGAAACAAGTCCCATTAATTCATAAGAAGATGTAAAATAAACATCAATTGCCCTATGGAAGAGAACAGAATAAAGGAAGAAGGAAAGTCGCATGCATGAAGGAATACTTGCAGATGACACCACATAATCGCTTACATATTGTTCGTGGAAGACAAACATGTGGTTAGACTTCAAAAATAACTCCTTTATCAATTCTGACATATATAGCTGCTATCATGCCAGCTTTATTAAGCGGGATGTCTAAAATGGAGCTGAAAGCTTGTAAAATTCCAAAGATGACTGTTTATTTTGAGCCATGTGTAGGTATTTTGACATAGAACTTTTATATCAGACATCCTATTTTCTATAACATGACCAATTAAGTACGTACAGAATGTGACTTGACATATATCCTGTGCAAGTTGTTGGCCAAGGTGTGGCATCAATTGTCCCATGACGGAGGCCCGAGGGGCCAAGTCATAGTCGAACCATGGAGCTTGAGCGTCTGCTCTACTATAGGTTAAGGAAATAGAGTTGCGTTCTAACTAACAGCTATAGCTTTTGGCCTAGTGGTAAGCGCTTGATCCTAACAATTGGTATCAGAGCCAAGGTCATGGGTTCGATTCCCAGCAGGACAATTACTGAGGGGGAGATTGTTGGCCAAGGTGTGTCATCAATTGTCCCATGGCGGAGGTCCGAGGGGCCAAGTCATAGTCGAACCATTACGCTTGGACGTCTGCTCTACTGTAGGTTAAGGAAATAGAGTTGCACCCTAACTAATAGCTATAGCTTTTGGTCTAGTGGTAAGCACTTGATCCTAACACAAGTATCCCCATCATCCTGTGTTCTTCAATGGTGTGCATATAGTTCTTCAATGAGTTGCAATTTGCAAGTAAAAGCTAGCACAGTACAGGAACAAGGAGTTTTTAAACCAAGAACAAATACCACCATCAGAGGGTTTGGAATATTTGTTTCCTCCAAAGGGAGTTATCACCTTTTTCTTCTTTTATTTTCTTCCACCAACATTGACAATTTATGTGTGACCACAAATAAATCTCATTCTTGCAGCAGTACAATTCATTTACACTTATTAAACTCACAAGCAAAATTAAGGATTAATTAGAAAAAGAAAATGATTAGAGCACATGCAATAATGTACCACAAGAATATGAAATACTATATACACACCAATGAACCAATGCAACATGATATATATACAGGCCTCAAAAGGCTGAATAGTTTAAGTCTGCTCGCTGGCAAATGATATAAATACATGTTCATAAATAAATGAAGGTCTGGTTTGTAGAGAGAAAAGCTCATTAATGATGATATATATGTTGATGCCTTATTTTGATGATAACAAAATGATTTCAGGAATTATAAAGCTTAAATTGTTGATGATTAAATGTTCTTGGTAAAACACTCGAGTTTTGTGTGAAAGTATTAAGGATACTCGATCACTATGCTTTAACACTCGAGTATCGAGCATTTTCATGAAAAAAAATCAATACTTTAAAACAACACTTGAGTTTTTGCTGAAAGTATTGATAACACTTGAGTTCTGAACTTCAATACTCGAGTATTGTAAGTTAAAACGTTTTTGAAAATCAACACTTTGAGTAAAAACTCGAATATTAAGAAAAAGTGTTACAAACACTCGAGTGGTGGTTTTGAATACTCGAGTATTGGTGTTAAAATATGTTATGATAGAATACTTTCATAAGAAACTCGAGTATTGGTATTGAAGTATTGAAACACTCGAGTATTGTGTTGTAATACTCGAGTATCGGGTTTTGTTTTCAAAAGAGTACTCATCACTTGAAGCAGAATACTCGAGTTACAAATAGAAGTATTGACAAACACTCGAGTATTAAGTTTGAATACTCGAGTATTGAGTCAAAATACCTGAACTTGAAGCATAATACTCGTGTTGTGGAGGAAGTGTTGCTAACACTCGAGTGGTCATTTTCAACACTCGAGTATCGGGCAAAGTTTTCAAATAAAAGACAACACTTCAAGCACAACACTCGAGTATTGACTTTTGAATACTTGAGTATCGAGTACCATCTCCTCTAAAAAAAACAACACTTTCATCAAATCACTCGAGTAATGACAGAAAATCAACAACACTCGAGTATTATGATATCAACACTCGAGTATTGTGATAATTCAAAAGATTTCACTTCTAGTTTTTCTCTGATCACTCAAGTAACAGCTAAAAGTATTCCTAACACTCGAGTACAAGAGCTTTCAACACTCGAGTATTTGCACTGAACTTCAGAATCATCTACAACACTTTCAATAAACACTCGAGAATCTTTTAAAAATGTTTAACACTCAAGCATTGACTTTTAAAACTCGAGTTTTGTGTTATAATATTCAAACTTCTTGGTCATCACTTGAGTATTAATTATGTAACACTCGAGTATTGTTTTACCAACGGCTATTTTCTCTCTGATAGCTTTTTACCTGCTCTCTGCAGCTTTCCTCATTCGTGCTAACAACGTTTGAATCTCACCCGCCTTCATAAATGCTGAAACCCAGTATCATTAAAAGAAAGAAAGCTGCTCACACATCTTCACATTTATTCCAGACAGATTACACGAAACCGTCATCGTCGCCAATATTCCTGATACGCATTTAATGAAGTATTAATGGCGAAGACGAAGAGGTGGTTGATGAGAGTAACGGATATTAAACTCTATCTAACGGCAACTTCTTTCCTCTCATCTATAAAAGCCCTGAGCATTCATTACAGAGACAACGATCATTTTTTTACGAGCATTAAAAGCCATTCATCAGTCTCTCTCTGTAATCTCTTCAATTCTTATTCTGAACTTCATTGATTGCTATCTACTCTTTTGAGAGAGTTTCTTTTAGCAAAACATATCATAAATCTGTGAGTTATTCAAGGTTGGGACCTTAAATTTGTTAGGTTGTAAATTTGTTAAGAAACAGAGAACGTGAGACTTTGTTTAGTGCACGTTGTAAGGGGAGTGTAATTCTCCATTGTAAAGGCTGTGTTGGCCTCAATTATTGATGGATAGTGGATTGAAAAGCTCAAAGGTGACTGGACGTATGTCAGAAGGATCGAACAAGTATAAATTACTCGTGTTCATCTACTCATCCTTAGCTCGGTGAAATTGTCTATAACCGAATTCCTACGTTTTCTCCCACACTCATAATTTTTTTAAACTAAAAATAAAAAATAAAATTATATAATTGCTCTTTTTCTTAATGCTATGTTTGGTACGATGGAATTGGGAGGTGGAATTGGAAATGGAATTCAATTCCTATGTTTGATATGGTGGAATTGGGGGTGAAAATGAAAATGGAAATAGAAATGGAATTCAAAATGGGTAAAAATGAATTCTATGATATAACCCATTGAATTGTGTTCAATTTCATGGAATTGATTTTTTGACACCTCATTTTTTCCCTATATTTATATCCATTTCCACTAAAATAAATTTCAGTGTACCAAACGAGCCATTAAAAAAAAGCAATTTACCTTTGTGCCATTGGTCATCGGAGATCCGACACTTGCAACCCACATTTGCGAAATGTCATATATATATATATATATATATTGAATTTATCAAACAAAGGCAAGGAATGATGAAACAATTGCGTATTTTTTCAATAACTACTTTAATTCCATTATTAACCACTTTTACTTCAAAAATTCAAAGCTTTTTTTAAAAAAATTAAACTTTCAAAACAAAAGGGTAGTCAATAACAAAATTACGGCCAAAAAAAATCAATAACAAAATCAAATTAAAGTAGTTAATACTAAAACTAAAGTGGTAAATAGTAAATGGTTGATTATTTTTTTTTGAATAACTAATTTAATTTCAATATCAACTACTCTAATTTTTTTATTGAATACTTTTTTTTCTAAAATTAAAAAAAGTGTGACCATATGAGCTTTATGGAATAGTCGCCAACTTCAGGTCCAATGGCCGATCAATGACAAGGTCACTAGGGTTCCGGTGACCGGCTGCTGTAGCTCTGATGATCAACCATGAGCACGAGGGTAATTTTTTTAAAAAAAAAAGTTATGTAATTTTACAAAGTTTAAATATTCTAAATTAGTACATAGTTGACTCGTTTGGCTCCTATTCTAAAATTTAAGTTTTATCTAAGTACTAACATTCTTCTAACAAAACCTAAGTTTTAAAAAAGTTATTTTTTCGTCAAATCACACCCTCACTCATAATAAATTTACTATTTCCTCTTTTTTCTTTCTTTCTCTTTTATCTTTTCTACTTACTTTTTACACCAAAGTCCATAAAAGTTATTTTCACTATAACTTCCTAAACACAATAACATTTTCAAAACTTAGGTTTTGCCTTGAAATCCATAGAAGATATTCTTTCAAAATCTATTATCTAAAACCTAGGTTTTACCTCGAACTCCATAAAAGCTATTCTCCATCAAACTTTCAATGCTTGCAATCACCTTTCAAAACATAAGTTTTACATTAGAATCCATAAAAGTTATTATCCAAAATCTAGATTTTACCTCAAACTCTGTAAAAGTTATTTTCAAACAGACTTCCAAACTAGCTTTTAAAGATTTTGCTTATTAAAAATACTAATTTGTATTTTAGCAATTTTAAAGCTGTTCTTATGGGATTTTCCTGGTTTAAACAAATTGATATGTACATTTCTTCGATTATATTCCTCCGACCCTGGACCACGATGGCTGTAGGCGAGGTATGGTCGCGTCTGAAACCTAACCTGTAACGAAGAAATCACATCCACCATTGGTTGCCTACGAAATCAATTGGCATAATTTAGCATAGGGCTTTTGCTCCATTGAGGTGAGCCAAATCATCTGTATTATCTATCGCCATAATTTTTTTTCCTTTCCTCTCTTTATCATTTATTATTTATTTGATTTAGGGTTTTCTAAAATGAACGGAATTTATATCTGTTTGTTGAAGCCTTGGAGGAAGTTCATGATTTGGAGATGTTAACGTTCTAGTCTGCACATCCTCACATTTTTTTTTGATTTGTTGAACTATATATGTAGATCTGTACAATTTAATTCGTTTGGATTGTGTTGTGCAACTTCGTGTGCTCGTTGTATTCTTCTGTTTTGGGAGAAGATTGAATCTGGGCGTTTGAAATTTGTGGTCTGCTTCTTGAAGTGTGTTTGATGTGAGGGGGTTTATATAATTGTACCGTCTAGTTGTTGGAGTATTCCGGCTTTCTGCATGTCTGGGAAACTGTGTGGCGACACTCTATTACGTGCTTAATAATGCCAGTTAGCTATATCGCTGATGAAGAAATTCGAAATACTGCAGAAATCGGTTGATGAAAGATTGCATTGGAAAAGGGTTATTAAGCTGAAAATACCAGGAAAAGGCTTAAGGGCCCGTTTGTTTAAGATGATCTAAAATACCGATTTTGATTAAGCTACGTGAGGGAGTTATTGAGCTTAATAAAAGCGGGTTGTTGGAAGATGATGTGTTTTCACATAGTTAGCTTAAAATTATCCCAACAAGTCATTGATATAGAACAAAACGGGCCCTGGCCCTAAATTTCTTGTTACTCTTAAAAAGTTTTATTTAGTTTTGTGAAAGTTAATTCTACTGTTGTATTACGTGTTTTGCAGCTGAGATAATCCATTCGTAATGGGTGCTCCTAAGCAGAAGTGGACACAAGAAGAAGAAGCAGCACTAAAAGCTGGAGTTGTTAAGCATGGGGTTGGAAAATGGCGCACGATACTTAAGGATCCAGAGTTTAGCAGTGTCTTGTATCTGCGGTCTAATGTAGATCTTAAGGTTTGGCTCTACTAAGATGTCTCTGTGTATCTGCTTTCTTTTGTTTTATCCTTTTGTTGGAGTTCAGTATGTCAAGAATGTGTGAATTTTGCATGACTGTGCGGGATCATCTGTATTACTATGCTCGTTGCTTATTTCATATTATTTTGCTATGGTATAGGATAAATGGAGAAATCTGAGCGTAATGGCAAATGGGTGGAGCTCCCGGGACAAGTCTAGATTAGCTGTTAGAAGGTCACATCAGGTCTCAAAACAAGATGAAAATGCTATGACTGCTGATTCTGTTGTTCCAAGTGATGAAGAACTTATGGATACCAGGGCTCCTCAAGTTCCTAGAGACATGCTGCAGATTCCTGGTCCAAAGAGGACTATTGTAAGGTTGGCCTATTTCTTTCTTTCCGATTAATTTTCAGGCACCGTTTCATTAAATTACTCCTATCAACCTGGGTTGTCACATAAAAGTTAAAACAATGCCTTAAGAATGTTGTGATGAATTTTCTTCCAGCATAGCAGTTTTACTGAGCATGAACAGCTATGTCTTTAATGTTTCATGCAATAATTTCCCATAATAAGAGCTTGTTTGGCACCACGTTACAAAACCTAGGTTGAAAAAGTTATTTTCTTATTAAATCACACACTCTTTAATAAATTTTCTCTTTCCTCTTTTTTCTTTCTTTCTCTTTCCTCTTTCCTACTTACTTTTTGCCTTGGAATCCGTAAAAGCTATTCTCACCATAACTTCCTAAACACAATCATCTTCTCAAAACTTAAGTTTTATTTTGGAATCCGTAAAAGCTATTCTTCCAAAATCTATTCTTTAAAACCTAGGTTTTACCTTAAATTCTGTAAAAGCTATTTTCCACCAGACTTCCAAACAAACTCTAATGCAGTTAATTAATCCGGGAATTGGCTTAACTACAAGAAAAAAATTAAAAATTCATACGATTTCATCACTAATCATTAAAAAATCGGAGTTCTATTGTAAGTTTGGCAATTTTTCTTAAAAAAATTAGGGACTGCTTCATTTAATTACTTCTATCAACTTGAGTAGTTGTTGCTAAAGGATTAATTTGGTTTAAGGATGCTGTTGAATTTTACTTCGGTGAAGCAGGGTCACTGAGCATTAATAGTTGTTTCTGTAATGTTTGCATGCGATAATTTTCACTTAATAATGCAGTGTTTTATGGATAGGGAAAAGTGGAGATTAAGAGATTTGGAATGAGGTTCAGTCAATCTAATATCTGCTACTTTAAGTCTCAATATAAATTTGTGTTATTGATAGTAGTGGATCTGTTCCATAAACTACCTGCGATACAGAAGCAAATATCATTAGAAGATTTTATATTCAATGAAATTTTGTTTTTAACAATCTTAAATAAATAAATAAATAAATGCACTCACTCATTATATATCTATTATTGTTCATTATACAGATTGGATGCCCTTATAATGGAAGCAATAACTAGCTTGAGGG